>JAJEJO010045302.1:0-62178 GCA_020662805.1 Glaucomys volans
AAAAAAAAAAAAAAAAAAAAATCACAAAGTAAAAAGACAACCCACAGAATGAGGGAAATATTTGCATATCATATATCTGAAAAGAGATTTGCACTCAGAATATATAAAGAACTCAATGAAAAGACAAAATGGATAAAGGATTTGAACAGACATTTTTCAAAAGTTTTATAAATAGTCAATAAATACATGAAAAGATGCTGAACACCATTAGTCACCAGGGGAATGAAAAATTTAAAGCCACAATGAGATACTATTTTACACAAAGTGTTGGTGAGTGTGCAAAGAATTGTGAAGCTAATATATTCTTGGTGGGAGTTTAAAATCGTGCAAGTACTGTAGAAAACAACTTGGAAGTTCTTCAAAATGTTAAATGTTAAAGATACAAATGATGCACAAATTCTAGGCATATATACCCAAGGGAAATGAAAACATATGTTCAAGGATTGGGAATGTGGTTCAGTGGTGGAGCACTGGGTTTGATTTCCAGAGCATGAAAACAAAGAAGTTGGCATGTATATACAGTATATATAGAATATCAGATGATAATAAGTAGTATGGAGAAATATAAAGTTGAGAGGGGAAATAAGAATATCTGGGGCTAAGTGTTGAAATTTTAAATAGGGTGGTCATGTTAGGGCTCACTGAGAAGATATCAACAAAAATTTTCTAAAGGAGATGAGGGAGCAAGTCAGGTATCAAGGGTAAGAACCTCTGGACTGCCTGAGTTTGAAGCTGGACTTCATCATGACCAACATGTATGACCCTGGAAAAGTTATTTAATGGCCCCATGCCTCAGTTTCTTTATTTGTAAAATAAGGATAATAAATACTACCTATTTCAAAAGGTCATTGTGTGGTTTAAATGATTAAAAAAGAAAACAAAGCACTTAGAACATTACACTGGCACTAAGTAAAATGCTTTATAGTTATTTTCATTAGTTCCTACTGCAAGCACACACCTTTACATGCTAAGATAGAAGCATGCCTGGAATGCTCAAGGAGGCCTGATGGGGTTGGTGAAGAAGAAACAAGAGAGAGGCTGGTAGGAGGTGGAGGGAGGGCTTGTGGTTTTTACTCTGTGAGAGGAGAGATCAGTGGAGGATTTGGAGAAGAGAAAAGATAAGATCTGATTCATGTTTTAACACCATCACTCTGGCTCCTGTGTTGAAAATAAGTCATCCCTCTGTATCTGTGGGTGATAGGTTCTGTATCAAAATCTGTGTTTGAGTCTCTTAAATAAAACAGCATTGTACTTGCATATCACCTACACACCCATATTCTTTAAATCATTTCTAGACACCTAATGCAAAGTAAATTCTATGTAAATAATTGTTACACTATATTTTTTAGGGAATAATGAAGGTCAAGGATGCAATCAAGGGCATTACTTCTGAACTGTTGTAGTAATGCACATGAAAGATAGTGGTGATAAGTGGTCATATTCTTCTTAACTTTGAAGATAGGTCCAATAGACTCTACTGAAAGATTGGATATTGTGTGAGAAAGAGAAAGAGACTGAAGTTTGATCTGAGTAATTGTCAGAATTCAGCCTCCAGTTGTTGAGATGAAGTTGGAGGAACCTTTGTTTTTTTTTTTTTTTTTGTTTTTTTTTTTTTTTTTTTGGTGAGTTGGGAGCATGACTAAGAGTACGGGGAGGCCAGTGGAGAGGGGATGAGGATTTGCATTTTTGATTGTGCTAAACTCCAAATGTTTGTTACACATCCAAGTGAACTGATACTCAAGGGAGAGGTTTGGACTACAAAGAGAATGAATCATTGGTTCTTTCACAACTATTGATTGTTATCCCACCCTGTGCTAAGTTCTATTTCTAGGTTCTAGAGATAAGACTCGAGAATACAGAGACTTCTAAGCTCACCTAATGGTAAAACAGGTCATAAACAAGCTAGCAATCAAGCAAGGTAACGTATTTAAGGTCTTTAGCTCTCCAATGTACAATAGCAATTGTTTTCAATATTCGGGAAATTATAAGTGTCAGAAGATAGAAGCACCTTGGGACCAAGAAGCGCCTTCTTTTCCCAGCGGGGGACTGCAATGTATCCCGCCTCAGGGCTAACCAATCCTTCAGCGCAGGGGATTAGCAGCGCTGCGCAGGCGCAGCCTCAGTCTGGCGTCCTAGGAGATGGACTCGAAAAGCCTCCACGCAGGCGTAGTTCAAAAGACCGAGGGAGCCCGAGACCCGGGATTGGGCGGGGCGAACTCGGAGTGCGCCTGCGCACTACATGCTTTGGCCGAAGAAGCCGCAGTCTCGAGAGCGCCAAGGAGGTGTTTCAGTAGACTCTGGCCAGCCTCTCCCGCAAACCCGGTGTCGTTGGGCTACACCCCGGGCGGGGACGTCTCCCGGGCACGGGAGCGGGCCACGATGCCGGTGAGGAGAGCCGCTCAACCGCTAGGGTTCCTCATCCTAGCGGCCTGGCTCGGGGGCGCGGCCGTTGCCATAGAAGCGCGGAGCAGGCGGGGGGGGGGGGGCGGGGGGGGGGGGGGGGAGGGCTGGACCCCGTCGGCCTCGACCGTTAAGGGAACTGGCAGGTGGGTCCAGGGCCCGTGGTGATCCAGCCCACTTAGGGAAACACCCGGGAGCAGGCCCTGTCGCCTTTGTCCCTACTGCATCCCGTGGGGCCTGCGCTATTTGACATAAAGGCGCTTTGCCAGAGGATGCGTTCACGCTCCCAGCCCCGCCCTCTGGGTAGGGCGTCTGGGGGTGGTCACGGGGGGTCATTTGGATGCTCCGCACCTGGTGGGGTCCGTTTGGTGGAGCCACGCCCCGGAAAGTGACCGGGAGAAGGTTGCCTGTTCTTGTTTCATGGCCCTGACTCGCACTCTCTTAGGTTCGAGTTGTCATTCCTCTCGTGGCGCTGTAGCTTACCATGCAAAATTGTAACCTGTAGGTGTCTTTGTGTATGGGCAGTGTGGTGGTGGTACGTTTACTTTCAGGGTTTCACACTTATCGTTCTCTTAATAAGGGGGTCTTTTAAGCCCAATAAAGGGTCATGGAGAAAACTTGAGCCTTGGTGAATTATTTGGTTATGCGGCCTCAGGTAATTATTTAATGTCTGGGTCTTTAGTTCCTGCATAATGAAACTTTTCTTCATGGGGTTTTTATCAGGATGAAATAAGATAATACACAGGAGACGAAGGACAGTTTTGGCATTTAGCATTCATATATTTGTTTTGATTTATTGCTTTCAAATTATTAATTCAGTCAATATTGGGCACCAACCAGATGTTAAGCACTGAAGATACAGTGTTAAGCAAAACCAGCCACGTTTTGTGAATTTAGGGGGAAAAAAGAAACTTTCTTTCTTGGGTAAAGGTGAAAACCATACATATTTACAAAGATAAGACAGTGAATGAAGTGGGTGGATGGTATACAATAGAAAGAAGTTGATTCTGGGGATTGGAAAATGTTGGCATGTAGGAATGCTAGCCTACATTGATATCAAACCATCTATTTTTTTAGATCAACTATTTTAAGAGACTTTAGAAATTGTGTGTGAAATTTTAGCAACTAATACTTTAAAATACCATGAGACAAAAGAAATTTATGGGCTGAATTCAGTCCCTTGACTGTTCACTTGCATCTCTGGTGTAGACAGAGAAAGACATTAATCAAATAAGGAAAAGTAAAATTTTGCCCTTGGAAAAGAGCAGGGTGCTCTGAGAGCCTATAAAAGCATTTGACCTAATTAGAGAAGTGTTCCCAGATAAAGTGGCTATTGAGTTGATTTTTGAAAGATAAGTAAATGTTATCTAAATGAAGAGAGGGGTAAGGAATGTTCTAGGCAGAAGGAACAGCACAAGGAAAAGCCAGTGGTAAAGAAGCATGGTGACTAGAAAAGATGATAAAACCCAGGATGGATGTAGTTGAGAGAGCAAGTGAAGTATCTTGTGAAATAAGCCTGGAGAAGTAGACATGGGTGACAGACCACCTTAAAAATTTTGATTTTTATCCTAAGATCTATGAGAAACTATTAAAGAATTTTAAGTAGAGGAGTCAACATTAGATCTGTGTTGACACTGACTGCCAGTGGACATGCTGTATGACAATCTAATGCAGGAATAAAGGGCCCAGATGATGGTGACATAGACTATAGTAATGAAGGTAGAGATGGAGAGAAATGTGTTGTGTTGGTATTATCTGTTACTTGTCAATGACAATTTCGAAGTCATGCCTTATGTGTGCGTCTCTTTAATGTTTAGAGGAGTATCAGAAATAGGAATTTGATAAGTATACGATCAATGGAACTGTTAAACTTCACTTCAGTAATAGAATTGTATTTTAATCGTAAAATTTCATAAACTTTATATATGCAAGTTTTTGTATGTTTAGGTCATACTAAGACATGCTTCTCTGTCTGCTGTTGCACTTTTTTTTTTGCCCTTAACTTCCTGTTATCTTCTGTAGAGAAGGTAAGCCCTGCATAGAGCTATATTTTTAGAACAATTTCATTAATGTATTATAGAAGATAAAACTAAATGTGTCAGGGGAACAAGGGACTGACTGTATTCTTGAATTAAATTCATTAACCATGCTCAGTTGTGTTTTCCTACAGGCAGGAAACTAAGGATGTCAGGGATTTTTGTGCAGAAAGACAGTGTACAGGGCTGGGGATATAGCTCAGTTGGTAGAGTGCTTGCCTCGCAGGCACAAGGCCCTGGGTTCAATCCCCAGCACCGCCAAAAAAAAAAAAAAAAATTAATGAGTTAATTAATTAATAAATGAGTTAGTACAATATACTAACTCATTTTCTGCATTTACTGTAGGTATAAATTAGATTTTCTCTCTTTTGCATTGCAAAGAAAATATTTTTCTTTTCTTATTTATTTATTTTGGTATTGAAGATTAAAGCCAGGGGCACTTTACCACTCAGCTACATCCCCAGCCCTTTTTGTTTTTTATTTTGAAATGGGTCTCTCTAAATTGCTTAGGGCCTTCATAAGTTGCAGAGGTTGGCCTTGGACTTGCAATCCTCCTGCCTCAGCCTCCCAAGTCCCTGGGATTGCAGGTGTGCACCACTAGGCCTAGATTAATATCTTTTTTTTTCTTTTTTTTATTTACTTATTGATTCATTGAACACAAATGGAGATTAATATCTTTTTAATAAACTTTTTCGGTATACATATAAGATCTTTAATTGCATTTAGCAAAGACTTATGAAGTCCTAACATATGCAAGGCACTGAGATGGCAACACAGCCCTTTTTAAATTATAAATTTAATAGTTTGTTGGCAAAAGCAAATGTTCTTTTCATTATTTGTAAATATTGTCTCCACCAGATCAATAAATCAGAGAAACCGGAAAGCTGCGATAATGTGAAGGTCGTTGTTAGGTGCCGTCCCCTCAATGAGAGAGAAAAATCCATGTGTTACAAGCAGGATGTCAGTGTGGATGAGATGAGGGGAACTATCACTGTACATAAGACTGATTCTTCCAATGAACCTCCAAAGACATTTACTTTTGATACTGTTTTTGGACCAGAGAGTAAACAACTTGATGTTTATAACCTAACTGCAAGACCTATTATTGATTCTGTTCTTGAAGGCTACAACGGTAAGTGAATATATAGTTTATTTAAAAAAAACTTTATTGAGTCATAATTAATGCCCCATTAAGTCACCTATTGTAATAGTACAGTTAGATGAATTATAGTAAATACATAGAGTTGTGAAACCGTCACTATAATACAGTTTTAGAGCACTTTTGTTATCCCCAAAAGTTACTTTATGCCCTTTTGCAGTTCCACCCCCAGGCGTCCATTGATCTGCTTCTGTCACTGTAATTTTTACCTTTTCTTGAAATTTCACATAAGTGATATGTCATTTTTTTAATCTGTTTTCTTTCACGTGGCATGTTTTTGAAGTTCACCCATCTTTCGCATATACCAGTAATTTGTGACTTTTGATTATTGAGTTGCATTCCAATATATGAATATAACAATTTTATTTATGCATGTAGATGTTCGACTATGATAAATAAAGCTGCTATACATTCATTTATACATCTGTGCACAAACATATTTCACAGTTTCTCTAACATTTTTCAAAATTTTCCTGTCATCAGAAATGTATCAGTACTTTATTCCTTTTTACGGCCAAATATTCTCTTATATGTTACATAGATATAACATATTTTGTTAATCTGTTCATCAGTTGATGAACATTTGGATCGTTTGTACTTTTTAACTATTATGAATAATGTTGCTTTGAACATTCTTATATAACTTTTGGTGTGAACGTATGTTTTTAATTGTCTTGAATATATATGGGAAGAGTGGAATTGCTGAGTCATGTGACATTTTGAGGAACTGTCAAACTTTTCAAGAGTAGCTGCATCATTTTATGTTCCCAACAGCAATGTAAGATTTCCAGTTGCTTCACATCTTTGTTAACAATTTTGTTTGTCTTTCTGATAGAGCCATTCCAGTGGGCATAAAGTGGTATTTCATTGTGGTTTGCAATAGATTTTTTTATATTGACCTTGTATCTTGCTACCTTGCTTATTAATTCTAGATTTTTTATGTTTTGCTTTTTTTCTTTTTGAAGTGCTGGTGATGGAAATCAGTACCTTGCACATGCTAGTGAGCTTCATTCCTAGCCACTGTATCTTTTTGCTGCTTTTTTTTTTTTAATTCTCTAGGATTTTTTGCATGTAAGATTATGTTATATGCAAATAAAGATTTTTTTACTTCTTTCCAATCTTTATGACTTTAATTTCTTTTTGTTGCCTGATTACACTGACTGGAACTTCCCCTGAATAGAGTGGACATTTTGTTTTGTTCATAATCTGAGGAAAAATGCATTCTTCTTTGTTTTTTTTTTGTTGTTCTTTTTAAATATACATGACAGTACAGTGTTTTGATGTATTATGATATATGGAGTATAATTTATTCTAATTAGGATTCCATTCTTGTGGTTGTACATGATGTGGCATTTCACTGGTCATGTATTCATATAACATTTTTTCACTAATAAATACATTACCTATAGATTTTTTTATAAATAGCTTTTAGCAGATTAAGATAGTTCTCCCTTGTTCTTAGTTTATTGAGATTTTTTTTCTAGGAAGGTATATTGGATTTTTTCAAATGCAATTTTGAAATTTTTAAAAAAGTTTTCAGTATTGGGCATTGAACTCAGGGCACTCTACCACTGAGCTACTACCCCAGCCCTTTTTATATTTTTTATTATTTGTTTAGATACTGGGGCACTTTGTCCATTGAGACTTATCCTGTGCCTTTTTTTTTTTTTTTTTTTTTTAACAGCTCTCACTAAGTTGCCAAGGCTGGCCTTGAATTTAGAAGTCCTCCTGTCTTAGCCTTTTGAGTATCTGGGATTACAAATGTGCACCACTATGCCTCACTCTCTGCAACTAATGAAATTATCTTTTTTTCTCTGTGTGTTGATATGGTTAATTATATTGACAAGTTTTTCAGTGTGATACCAGCTTTGCTACTGGTCATGAAGTGTTACTCTTTTACATATTGTTAGATTTTGTTTGCTAAATTTTGTTTAAAATGTTTGTATCTGTGTTCTTGAGGTATATAAGAGTGTTGTTTTCTTGTAATGTCTTTATCTGACTTAGGTATCAGAATAATTCTAGTTTTATAGAATGAGGTGGGGAGTATTCCCTTCTTTTTAACTTTTAGAGGAATTTGTCTAGAATTAGTATTATTTCTACTTTAAATATTTGATAGAATCCATCAGTGAAGCCATGTGGGCATAAGAGTTATCTTGTGGGAAGATTTGTAAACTTTGCCCCAGATTTAGTTTCTGTAATAGATATAGGGCTTTTCTGGTTATGCATTTTTTCTTGAGAGTTTTGATAGTTTGTCTTTCATGGAATTTGTCTATTTCATTGAAGTCAATTTATTGACAAAAAGTTGTTTATATTTTATTATCCTTAGTATGTTACAATGTTAGTATGTTAAAATATAGTGATACAACCTTTCTTATTCCTGATATTAGTATATGTGTAATTTGTGTCTTCTCTTTTATTACTAATTGCACTGATAAAAGCTATATCAATTTTATTGTCTTCTGAGAGAACCAGGTTTAATTTTTTTCTATTTTGGTTTTGTTTTCTTTCCTTTTTTTTTTTTTTTTTTTTTTTTGGGATATGGTACTGGGAATTGAACCACCCAGGGTCTCCTCCAGCCCTCTTTTAAAAAATTTGAGACAGGTCTTGTCAAGTTGCCAGGCTGTCTTTAAACTTGTGATCCTTCTGCCTTAGCCTCCCCAGTTGCTGGGATTACAGGTGTACTCCATGGTATCTGGCTTGTTTTTATTTCATTGATTTCTGCCCTGATCTTCATTGTTTCTTTTCTCCTACTTACTTTAGGCTTAATTTGCTCTTTATTTTCTACTTTCTTAAGGTGGAAGCTGAGAACTTCCCTCCTTTCTAATATAGGAGTTGAATGGTATAAATTATCCCCCAAGTTCTCTTTTAGTGGCATCATACAGATTTTGACACACTGTGTGTTTTAGTTAACTATTAAGTCACTGTGACCAAAACACCTGACAACAACTTAGAGGGGGAAGTTTATTTGGGGCTTGTGGTGTTATTTGGGGCTTGAGGTCTTAGTCCATAGATGGTAGAGTCAATTGTTCTGGGCTTGACTCATGGCAGAAGGGCTCAGTGAGCAAAGCTGCTCAGTTCATGGTAGGTCAGGAAACTGAGAGGGAACAGTGAGGGGCTCCAGGGAAGATTCACATCCTTCCAGAACATACCCCAGTGGCTCATCTCCTCCAGCCACACTCTACCTGCCTAAAATTACTACCCAGTCTGTCCATTAACAGGAGCATATCCAAACTATAACACTATTTTCATTTTAATTCTGTTCAAAATACTTTTCTACTTCACCCCTTGATTTCTTTTTTGATTCTGAGTTATTTAGAAATATGTTGTTTTAGTTTTTAGGTATTTTGAAATTGTACAGAAAATTTTCTGTGGATTCTAGTTTACTTTTATTTTAATCAGCGAACATATTTTGTATGACTTGAATCTTTAAATTTATCGAGACTTGTTTTATGTCCTAGAATGTAATTTATTATTATTGATCTTTATGTATACTTGAAAAAGGGTGTATATTCTGCTGCTCTTGGGTAGAGTATTCTATATATGTCTATTTGGTCAATTTTGATAGTGTTGTTCAAATCTTCTATGTACTTATCTTTAATCTACTTGGTCTGTCAGTTATTGACTGAGAGGTATTGAATTTTCTCAGCATATTTTCAGATGAGCCTATTCCTTTTAGTTGTGTCAGTTTATGCTTCATGTGTTTTGAAATTCTGAGTTCAAGTATAAATGCTTAGGATTTTTAGGTCATTTTGGTGAAAGAACCTCTTTCTTATTATGGAATTACGCTCTGCCTCCCTGGTAATATTTTTTGCTCTGGAACCTACTTTGTCTGATGTTAATATAGACACTGTAGCTTTCTTTTGATTAGCGTTAACATGTATAACTCTTTTACATTCTTTTAATCTTTGTGTGTTTTTATATTGGAAGTGCATTTCTATTAGGTAAGTGCCCTGGAGATGCTCAGAATCACCCCAGATTCAGTGATTGCTCAGAGGACTCATGAGACTGTCATATAGTTGTATTTATAAAAAGAAAAGAGAAAAAAAAAAAACTAGCAAAGGTAAAAGGTGCTTGGAGCAAAGTTTCCAGGAAACCAGATGCAAATTTTCTAGAGTCCTTTCCTCTTTGGTCACTCAGGATGTACAATGTGCTTAATTATTTTAGCTTTGAGTCTGAAAATGCATATGAAATGTTGTCTGAGGAAGCTCTTAGACACTCAGTGCCCAAGGCTTTTTTACTGGGGGCTGATCACATGGGCAGCTTGAGCCTAGAACATGCTAGCATCCCAGACTCTTAGCAGAAAAGCAGGTGTTTACCATAAATGACATCGTTTTGTACAATTTAGGCAAAATGAGCCACTCTCATCAGCTAGGAATTGGTGGAAACCCCCTAAATTCAAATTTCCAAGGGCCAGTCTTGCAAGCAGGGCTTTCAGAGAACAGCAGTCTCAGGTTGTCTTTGTTAGTTCTGTTCTGCCCAACAGCTTGTAGTTAGTCTTGCTTTTTAAATTCAGTTTTGCTATCTTTTCTTTTTTTTTTTTTTTTTGTGGTACTGGAGATCAAACCCAGGGCTTCATACATGCTAGGCAGGTACTGTACCACTGAACTGCACCCCAGATCTATCTTCGCTTTTTTTCTTTTTGTTTTTTCTTTGTGTGTGTGTATTTGTTTTGTTATATCTTTGCTTCTTAATTGGGGTATTGTGGTTATTAAGACAATTTACATTTAATGGGATTATGTGGTTAGGTTGACATCTACCATCTTGCTATTTTTGTCTCATTTGTTCTTTGTTCCTCTTTTTTTATTAAGTATTCTTTTCATTTTGTTTTATCTTTGTTGGTTTATAGGAATACACATTTTAGTTTAATGGTGTGGTAAGATTTATGGTGTAAAATTGTAATATAGTATGGTATACCCTCAAATGATATACCATTTAATGTATGAATGGTTTTTTTTTGGACCAGGAATTGAACTCAGGGACACTCGACCATTGACCCATATCCTCAGCCCTATTTTGTGTTTTATTTAGAGACAGGGTCTCACTGAGTTACTTAGTACCTCACTTTTGCTGAGGCTGGCTTTGAACTCACGATCCTCCTGCCTCAGCCTCCCGTGCTGCTGGGATTACAGGTGTGCGCCACTGTGCCCAGCTGTATGAGAATTTTTTAACAGTAGACTTCATTTCTCTCCTCTCAAACTTTGTGCCCTTATTGTCACATATTCTACTTCTACATATTGTAAATTCCATACCATGTTGTTATTATTTTTATTTAACCCATGGTTATCTTTTAAAGGTACTTAAATAAGAAAAAGAATTTGTATATTATCATTTTTGGTACTCTTCATTGCTTTTTGTAGATTCATATTTCCATCTAATATTATTTTCCTTCTTGAGAAACTTCCTTTAACATTTCTAATAGTACAGATTTACTGCTGATGAATTCTTTCTGTTTCTGTAGTGTATAAAAAGTATTTTTTTCACTTTTGTGTGTGTGTGTGTATGTGTGTGTGCGTGTAGTACTGGGTGTTGAACACTGGGGAATTCTACCACTGAACTGTTTCTCAGCCCTTTTTATTTATTTATTTATTTATTTATTATTTATTTTGATTCATTGAACACAAATGGAGAACAACTTGTTTCTCTGTGCACAAAGTAGAGTCACACCATCTGTGCATTCATACGTGTACACAGGGCAATGATGTCCGTCTCATTCTGCTATTATTCTTACCCCCACCCCAGCCCTTCTTATTTTGACACAGTCTCACTAAGTTGCTGAGGGCCTTGCTAATTTGCCCAGGTTGAGCTGATCTTGAACTTGCAATCCTCCTACCTCAGTCTCTTGAGTTGAGGTCAGCAACTCAGGCCCTATCTCAAAATAAAAAAATTATAAAACAGGACTACAGGTGCAGCTCAGTGGTAAAGCATCCCTGGGTTAAATCCCCAGTACCAAAAAAAGGTAAAGATATTTTCACTGGGTACACAATCTAGGTTGATGGTTTCTTTTTTCAGTACTTTAAAGAATTGTTCTACTGTCTTCTCACTTGCATTATTTCTGAACAAAAAGCCATTTTCATCCTAATTTTTATTCTCCTGTATGTAGCATGTCCTTCTTCCTCTATTTTTAAAAACTGTTTTTATTAGTGCATTATAGTTACATGTAAATAGTTGGCCTCTGGTTGTTTTTAAGATTTTCTTCTTTAGTGTTGGTTATGTGCAATTTGATTGTGGTATGCTTTGGTGTGTTTTTCTTTGTATTTCTTGTGTGTGTGGTTTGTTAAACAGCATTTTGGATTTGTAGTTTGTAGTTTTCATCAAATTTGGACAAATCTCAGCCACTATTTCTTCAGTTTTTTTTCTGTGCTTACCCCTCACCTTTTGGGGAATTCAATGATATGTAGGAAGACTCAAAATTAGGCTATTTGAAATTATAGCACGGCTCACTGATATTCTGTTTTTGTTTTTCTGTTTTCTCTCTGGATTGTTTCTGTTGATATGTTTCCTAGTTTGCCAGTCTTTTCTACTATAGTACCTAGTCTGCTATTAACACTGTCTATTGTATTTTCCATTTTACACATTGTAGGTTTCATCTCTAGAAGTTTCATTTGGACCTTTATGGTTTCCATCCATGTTTCTTCTTAACATTTTAACATATAGAATGCAATTTTTATAACTGTTTGAATGTACTTGCCTGCTAATTCTCACATCTGTGTCAGTTATGTGTTAGTTTTGATTGATTGATTGATTTCTTCATTATGGGTTACATTGCTTTGCTTTTTTTGCAAAAGTTGGCAATTTCTGGTTGGATGTAAGACATTGTGAATTTACTTTGAGTCTTGGATTTTTAAAAAATTTTTTAGTTCTAAATTAATTATACATGACAGTAGAATGCATTTATGCATTTGATAAATTATACATAAATGGAGTATAATTTCTCATTTTTTGCTTATACATATTATAGGTTCACATTGGTCATGCAGTCATATATGTACATGAGATAATAATGTCTGTTTCACTCTCCTGTCCTTGTTAACTCCATACCCCTTCTCCTCCCTTCACTCCCCTCACCTAGTCTAAAATAACTCTATTCTTCCCTAGTGCCCCGCCACCTTATTGTGAATTAGCATCTGCATATCAGAGAAAACATTCAGCCTTTGGTTTTTTTGGGTTTGGCTTATTTCGTTTAGTATGATATTCTCCAACTTCATCCATTTACCAACAAATGCCATAATTTCATTCTTCTTTAAAGCTGAGTAATATTCCATTGTATATATACACCACATTTTCGTTATCCATTCATCTGTTGAAGGACACCTAGGTTGGTTCCATAGTTTAGCTATTGTGAGTTGAGCTGCTATAAACATTGATGTGGCTGTGTCACTGTAATATACTGATTTTAAGTCCTTTGAGTGATAAACCAAGGAGTAGGATAGCTGGGTCAAATGGTGGTTCCATTCCAAGTTTTCTGAGGAATCACCATACTGCTTTCCAGAGTGGCTACACCAATTTGCATTCCCACAGCAATGTATGAGTGTACCTTTTCCCCCACATCCTCACCAACATTTATTGTTGCTTGTATTTTTGATAATTGCCATTCTGAATGGAGTGAGACAAAATCTTAGAGTAGTTTTGATTTGCATTTCTCTAATTGCTGGAGATATTGAACATTTTTTCATATATTTGTTGATCAATTGTATATCTTCTGTGAAGTGTCTGTTCAGTTCTTTAGCCCATTTATTGATTGGGTTATTTGATTTTTTTGGTGTTTTTTGAGTTTTTTATATATCCTAGAGATTAATGCTTTATCTGAGGTGCATGTGATAAAGATTTTCTCCCAATCTGTAGACTCTCTCTTCACATTATTGATTGTTTCTTTTGCTGAGAAACTTTTTAAATTTCTATAAATATTTATGAGTTTTGTAGTTACTTGAAAACAGTTTGATTCTTTCAGATCTCTCTTTTAAGATTTGTTAGTAAATATCAGAGCAGTGTTCAATCTAAGGTTAACTGTTCCCCACTATTGAGGTAAAGACCCTTTTGCATACTTGTACCTAAAGTCTTCTCTTGGGCTTTTCCAGTCTGCTTGTGGAAACAGATCCTGTTTCCAGCCTGTGTGAATGCTGAGCATTCTTCTATCCAATCTTGTCTACACTCTTCCATCCAATCTTTCTAGCTGATCCTCCCATCCCTATTATTTATATGGTTTCCTCATACTTATAGGCCTATCAGTACTCAACTGAATACTTAAGGAGGACCCTGTGCAGATGTCCAGAGCTTGCTCTGTGCAGCTCTCTCCTCTCTAGTATTGTGTCCTCCAAACTCTTGCCACTTTGGACTCACTTTGGAGCTCTGTCAGTATCTTCTTAGCTCAAGGTGTCTGTTGGCCTCTGAGTTCTCTCTTCGGCGCCATGGTTTGGATTTTCTCTCAAGGCATTCAGGTGGGAATTTAAGAGACCCACCTCACTTGTGTCTCATCTTTTATAATTCATAGTCCTTTGTTGTTCACTGTTTTGAAAACTGGTTTTGGGGTAGGGTTTGTAGCTCAGTGGCAGAGTGCTTGCCTAGCACACATGAGGCACTAAATTTGATCCTCAGCACCACATAAAAAATAATAATGATAAAAATAAAGGTATTGTGTAAAAAAAAGAAAACTGGTTTTGTGTACTTTTGTATACTTTTAGTTTAAGCTCAGAAGGTTAATTTAGTCCTTGTTCATCTTGGTTGGAAACAGAAATGTCACTAGTTTAATTCTGAATTAACAGAATTATGTGTTTTTAAAAATAAATATATAGAGAGAATAGTATTTGACTATTAAGAGTTTATACCTCTTTTCAATGTCTTATGCTGACTGAAAATTGTCAGTAATAATAGAAAACATGAAAAAGACAAAAATTTGTAATGCTATAATATGTAATGCAGTTTACTTTCCATTATTGAAATATGATTTAGCTATAACTTCTTGGATTCTCAATGGCGACTACATAATCTTTTTACTATTTTAAACAATTTTAGCCAGGCACAGTGGCATGCCCCTGTAATCACAACCACTTGGCAGCAGTGGGTGGGTGGTGAGACATGAGCCTAGGAATTTGAGACCAGCTTGGGCAACATAGTGAGACCCTGTCCCCAAAATAACAGACATATGTAATAAAATGATTTAAGGAAATTAATAAATGTTATTTTTTGAGTAGTTTTAGGTTCACAGCAAAATTCACAGCAGAAGGTAGAGAGTTTCCATATAACTCTTTTTTTTTTTTTTTTTTTTTTTGTGGTGCTGGGGATTGAACCCAGGGCCTTGTGCTTGCAAGGCAGGCACTCTACCAACTGAGCTATATTCCCAGCCCTCCATATAACTCTTATCCCTATACATTCGCAGTCTCCCTCTTTATTGATTATCCCCTACCAGGTTGGTATATGTGTTAAATTGATGAGCCTATATCAACACATCATTATCATCCAGACTCCATAGTTCATGTTAGGGTTCACTCTTGGTGTTGTGTATTCTGTGGGTTTAGATAGGTGTATGGTGATATCTACCTATCATTGTATCATAAGTAGTAGTTTCATCACCCTAAAAAATTCTCTGTGCTCTGCCTGTTCATCCCACTCTCTTTCCTAACCTTGGCAGCCACTGATTGTTTGTTTTACTACCTCTATACTTTTGTCTGTTTCAGAATGAGATAAAATTGGAATCATATTAATATACAGCCATTTATTTTACTTAATACAATTCTTTAAGTTTACTCCATTTCTTTCATGGTTTGATAATAGCTCATTTTTTTTTTTTTTTTTGAACCAGGGATGGAACTCAGGGACACTCGGCCACTGAGCCACATCCCCAGCCCTATTTTATATTTTATTTAGAGACAGGGTCTCACTGAGTTGCTAAGGGCCTTGCTAAGTTGCTGAGGCTGGCTTTGAACTCGCGATCCTCCTGACTCAGCCTCCCAAGTCGCTTGTATTACAGGCGTGCGCCACCACGCCCGGCAGCTCATTTTTTTTAAGTGATTAATAATAGTTCATTGTCTGGATGTACTACATTTTATTTTTCCTTATGCCTACTGAGGATATGTTGGTTTCTTCCCAATTTCAGTGATTATAAATAAAGCTGCTATGAACATGTTGAGCTTTTTGTGTGGACCTTTTACCATTTTTAATATATGACCAAGTAATAAGAAGACTGAGTAAAAACCTCATTCCAGTTTTAGTTTTTTTGTTTTGTTTTGTTTTTTGTGGTGCAAAGCCTTGGAGTGTTTTACCAGTGAGCTACATCCCCAGACCTTTTCATTTTTTATTTTGAGACAGGGTTTTGCTAAGTTGCTTAGGCTGGCCCTAAACTCACAATCCTGTTTCATCTTCCTGAATAGCCGGGATTATAGGTGCATGTGCCACCACATCTGGCTTTTTCTCTTCTCTTTTTTTTCTTTGAGACAGGATCTCACTAATGTTGCCCAGGCTGACTTTGAACTTGTGATCCTCCTACCTCAGGCTGCTCCTGAACACAGTTTTAGATTTTAACAAGTAAAAGTTTAAGAGAAGTTCATGTTGAAGGAAACTGTGCCATTATTGTTGTTTGACATTTAAAAACCAGAAATTCTGACTCTCATCTCTAAAAAATGAGATGAGATTCTCTTATTCTAGGGAATCCCTGATTGTCCTTTCTCAGGTCTAAAAATTATAGATTAATACCTTTTTTAAATTAGTAAGCTTTAAATATTTAATGCATTCACAGAAATTGAATTAGGAACTAATTTTGAGTTAAACTTTTTTTTTTTTTTTTTTTTTTTTTTCAGTGCTGGGGCCTTGAGCTTGCTAGGCAAGTAGTCTACCAACTGAGCTATATCCCCAGACTCTAAATATCTTTTTGGTCATTGCATACTGCTGGAAATAATATGGGCTCTGGAGCCAGATGGACTATGTTCACATCTTGGCTCTATCACTTACAACTTTGAACAAGTTACAAAACTTAAGTCTTCATTTCCCTAAATAACTATGGGAATACAAATAGTGTCTTACCCTTTATGATTGGGGTTAAAAATGAAATATAATTGGATGTAAAGTGAATGGCCTAGTACTTAGTAAATGATCAGTAAACAGTAACTGTTGTCATCATAGAACTTATTATTTAGTAATTCATTGTCTCTCTATAAGTTACAATATTTTCAGATCCTTTAAAATGTAATGTTATATTCCTAATGGCAGAATTTAAAATAGTGAGTTTGAGAAAACTGAGATTTTGTATTCCAATGTGTAAAAAATTGTTTCTGGTGTGGTTGATTTATTTTTAAAAAAATGTCTGAACTTGATGATGTCTTTTGATATTAACTGAATAGAGTATTCTTAGTTAAGAACTTTTTTCATTTATGCTATCACATCCTAGACTATCTTATACCATACCATCTCCTGACCAACTACTCCTGCTCTCTAACTGATTTCTCTACATTTATCCTTGCTTTTTCCAATTGTCCACAATATAACCATAGAAAAATCATTCTATGGGTTCACTTTGCTTTTTAAGACCTAAAAACTTTAATATGGTTTTCATGACCCTGTGTGATTAGGACCTTGCTAGTTTAGTTTCTCTTGCTCTCTCTGCATCTACCTACATTTTGCATCTGTTTCTTTCTTTCTGATCTCATTTCAGTGCCTCACAACCTCCATTCTCTTTTTTTCCTCTTGCTTCTTCCACTCTGTTCCCATCTTACATGTGTTTCAGATCTTATCTTAAACCTTTCTCTTCTGGAAAGCCTTTCCTCACTTCTTCCCCTAGCCTTTCCTGCCGGTTTATGTCCTACTCCCATCCAGAACTGTTTCTCAGTACTCATCAGGCTTATAATTGTTTCGCCAGTCTTCTCCCTGAGATTATAAGAACCTTAAAATTAAGGATTTTATTAGTGTTGTTTGTGACTTTGGCCCTGGCACCTAGCATAATGACACACTGAGGTTTGTGGTAAATATTTGTGCAATGAATGAGTTTAGGTATTTAGAAAGTTTTAAGTTGTGTCTCTAGTTATCTGTAATAATTGCATTGTCACCTTTTTAGTTAACACCCCCTATTTCTTATACATACTACTTTAAAACAATTTTTTGAGATAAATTGATTTTAGGATTAAGAAGGAAAAAAAAAACCCCACCACCATTGACTAGTACTTTCTACCAGGCACAGTGTTGGTTATTTGAAGTAAATTGTTTCATTTGATTCTTAACTATCAATGTAGAATATTCTTAGCCCTATTTTACCATTAGGGTAGATAACTTGTCCAAGGTCAAGTGGCTAAAAAGACTGATTGAAGTCTTTCTGCTCTATAGCCTGCTATATTTTGCTGCCTTCTCCAATTTAATGTCTACAATAAATAATTGATATATAGTAAAAGAAATTTCTTGTTATTAGAAATAAGATTCCTGCATTTAGGGTTTGAGATACTTTTTTATTAATAATTAGTGATATCTCATTGACTGGTTCTTTAACAGTGCTTTACTTATGTGGCACAGTGTACATACCGTATATGTTGGTTAATAAAGATGAAACCTGTGCTAGAGTAATTTTGAATCCAGGGAAGAAATTATATCACAGTGTCAAAGGAATTAATTTCTGTTGCATCAGGCTGTAAAAAGCGGCTGATTCTCTCGATCATTTTCAGGAACTATTTTTGCATATGGACAAACTGGAACAGGCAAAACTTTTACCATGGAAGGTGTTCGAGCTGTTCCTGAACTTAGAGGAATCATTCCCAATTCATTTGCTCACATATTTGGTCATATTGCAAAAGCAGAGGGTGATACCAGGTAAAAGGGAATTCTTTTATTTTCTTTTAATGAGAAATACAAACACAATAAAGTTGTACAGTTATAAACTCTATAAACACATTTTAAAACTGGTCCTATAAATATTTCACTGTTTTTTATGTGCTTAAAATATTTTATTTATAGATTTTTGGTTCGAGTGTCGTATTTAGAAATATATAATGAAGAAGTTCGTGACCTTTTGGGCAAGGATCAGACACAGAGATTAGAGGTAAGGGTAACTGAAATTGGAGTACTCAAAGCAATAGAATGTTCACTAAATTAAGAACCTTTTTGTACAAAAAAATACTTTTAATATTTTAAATAATCTTTTACATTTATTTCTTGTGAGTACAGACATGGGAGTGGGGGAGTTACTGAAATAAGACTTTTTCTTTTTTTTTTTTTTTGCCATGCTGGGAATTGAACCCAGGGCCTTGTGCTTGTGAGGCAAGCACTCTACCAACTGAGCTATATCCCCAGCCCCTGAAGCAAGACTTCTGAGTCAAGTAGTAAATGATGTCAATTTGACAGATACTGCCAAATTTTTAACCCTTTAAAATAGACAGTAATATTAAAATTAAATTTTTTTTTTTTTTTTTTTTTTTCCATGGTGGGGATTGAACCCAGGGCCTTGTGCTTGCAAGGCAGGCACTCTACCAACTGAACTATATCCCCAGCCCTAAATTTTTTTATTGAAATTGCATTTTCAGCCAAATAGAGGAGAATAACATATGTAGAATAACAGTGGAATGGGGTGTAGAATAACAGTAGACACCATTGTAGGATGGTGTAGAATATATGCAGAATAACCGTGACCACCATTACTGAGCTTTTCCAATTGTGTAGGCATTTGGTGTAGTCAGTGGTAGTTGATAGTAGTCATGTTTCATTTCATTTAATATTCCTGGCAGTTTACTTTTCCTGATGTGGAAACTGAAATTTAAAAGGGTTTCATTAATTGCTCAAGGTTGTGTAGCAAATGAATGGCAGTTTCATCTAGGATTAAGAGAATGGTTTCTGGGGTCCTGCTATCTTAGCATGAATTCTAGCTCTGATCTTGATCAAATTTATTCACTTCTGTGAGTCTTAGTTCTGTCACATGAAAATGGAATAATAATAGGATCTATTTAATAGGTTTGTTGCCAACATTAACAATTTAAAACATAATTTTTAATCAGTGTCTGATATGTAATAATACTGAAATAATACATTTTTAATAATAAAATAGTAAATTTTTCATTTTAAGCCTATATAAACAGTTTTGGTACAGTGTATTGGAGCATTAAAAATTTTTTGTTGGGCTGGGTTATAGCTCAGTGGTAGAGTGCTTGCCTAGCATGTGTGAGGACTGGGTTTGATCCTTAGCACCACATAAAGATAAATAAAATAAAGGTATTGTATCTTTCTACAACTAAAAATATTTAAAAAGAATTATTTTTTGAATAATGAAGGCTTATTCTGTAGTAACATGTACATGGCAAATTGTAGAACAAATATCTTTGTTGCTAGTTTTTTTTTTTTTTTTTTTTGGCAGTACTGGGGATTGAACCCAGGGCCTTGTACTTATAAGCACTCTACCTATTGAGCTGTATCCCCAGCCCTCATCTTTAGTTTTGATATACTGTTTTTGCCTCTGAAAAGTTTATTGTTTTATCTTCCAGACTTTTAAAGAAAAAAATTATTTAGAAGGAACCTTTCTGGTTTTGTATTTTTAATTAAAGATCAGATTTATTCTCAGGAACATTCTTGTTAGTGATTTTCAACCTTATTAGACCTACTGCTTGTTTGTTTGTTTTGTATACTGGGGATTGAACTCGGGGGCACTTGACCATTGAGCCACATTCCCAGCCCTATTTTATACTTTATTTAGAGACAGTATCTCACTGAGTTGCTTAGCACTTTGCTTTTGCTGAGGCTGGCTTTGAACTTGTGATCCTCCTGCCTCAGCCTCCCAAGCTGCTGGGATTATAGGCATGTGCCACCATGCCTGGCTAGTGCTTGTTTTTTATAACATTTTGTAATGCCCTTTTGAGTATCCTGAAATGAAATTCACAGATGATAAAATCTACCAACACACATAATTTTAAAAAAAGTATACTGCCCTACTGTAATATAAAAGAGAATGACAGTAATTTAAAATACTAGTACTTTAATATGGAAATGTTTAGATGGAGGATCACAGTTGATGACATAATGAAATAGTTAGAGGCATGGAGAATGACTATGTCTGCAAGAGCTACGGATGCAGAATGTTACAGGTGTTGGTAATCTGAACACTTGCTTGGTGTCCTGGTGAATGACATGGTCTTTTAAAACAGTGTTAGCCTTTGGTGGAGTTCTGAGAAAAATGAAGTACAATTCTTTCCTCAGTTTTTCTGTATTATTATTACTATTATGGAAAAGTACCTTTGTCTTTATATTCTTAGTCTCAGATAATTATGAATAGTTTTTTTAATTCATGTAAATATCTAGTAGGACATTGAAACTTATATGGGACACTTACTTGTTCTTTGAATGAGTCTTCCCACCCTTTTCAGAATGTTTAGTGTCCTTACTTCCTGCCTATAAATACTAATTGTATTTCAAGTGAACCATAAACTCCCCCACAGATTTCTAAAACATTCTTGGGCAGGGGGGTGGCTGCCTTCATGAGATTCATTGTTTTAGTGTCATAAACTGTACTTTAGAAATTAAATTTTTTTATGATTTTTTTTTTTGGTGCTAGGAATTGAAAACCAAGGCCTTATACATATTAAGCATATTTTTTAAACTTTAACAAACTTGGGATTGTATTTTATTTCTTCATCTTTCATAGCTACTCAGTTATTAATTGAATTTTGAATTAATATGTGATAGGAAAAGTTTATGAAGACCAGTGGTTCACAAACAGATGTGAACTTAAAGAACATTTCCAACTGGTAGTGAGATGAACACAGAAAGTGCTTAAAAACTTCCATGCAAGTATTTTGTATTTTACAAAAATTTTAGTTTACCAGATTAGAAATGTATGTGTTGTCCTCTACAATAGATTTTTTTTTGAGAGTCAAATTATAAATAATAAATTGTGGAGGAATTACAGTGATAAGTGTAAAGTCTTACTTTCTTTTTTTAGGTTAAAGAAAGGCCTGATGTGGGAGTTTATATCAAAGATTTATCCGCTTATGTGGTAAATAATGCTGATGATATGGATAGAATTATGACGCTAGGCCATAAAAATCGTAAGTATAGTGTATAATTGTGATTGAATGTCTGCATGTTGAATAGACTGGTTGAGAGGCAAAACCAGTGTGGTTCTTTGCTGTATAGAGACTGAACTTGAGGTTTCTTAAAATTCTTTCCCTTTGATTAGTTACTATGTAGAGAACATAAATAAAGATATCTGATTGTTTTCTATGTTGGCCAAAATTTTTCTTTTTAATCTTGCTCATCTTTGAATCTCTCATATAATTGTCTTTTACTATACTAGTTATACTAAATATTTATTGAGCACTTAGTAAGTGGGAAGCACTATGCTAAGTGCTTCATGAGGATAATCTCTTTTAATCCTCATTGTAGTCTGGAGATATTAAATTCCTGTTTTTTTTTGAATGAGCAACTGAGACTTAGTTTAACTAACTTTTTAAGGTAGTATAGTTACTAAGTGACAAAGTAAGTATTTGAATGTTGGATATTAGTATTAACCAGACACTATACTGCTTCCCTTTTGTTGACAGGGAATGCAAAATTAAATTTATATCAAAATTATATTTATTTCAGTAGTCATTTTATGTTTTTAATCTAAAGAATAAGAAGCTTCAGCAATATTTAAAATATAGGTGACCAAGGCCTAGTACTAGTGATGTTACCAATAGCAATTAGAGGTTACAGATAAATGGTGACTAAAGAAAATGAAAAAAATTAAGTTTTTGTGACTTGACTATAGATCTGGCAAACTCAAAGAAATTAAACATTAAATTATTCAATTTTTATATACAAACTAACAGAAAGAAAAATGACCAAATCTTAACAGAAAAATGAGCAAAAGATAATGTGTGTTATTCATAGAATAATTATACAGAGCAGTAAGCATATGAAATTACATCACAAGTAATCAGGATAAAGCAAATTAAAACAACAGTAAGAGATATGCTTTTTGGTCGCAGGTGGGAGGCAGGGGATTGAACTTGGTGGCATTTAACCACTGAGCTACATCCCCAACCCTTTTTATTTTGAGACAATCTCACTAAGTTACTTCGAGCCTTGCTAAGTTGCTGAGTCTAGCTTTGAACTTGCCATCCTCAGCCTCCTGAGCTGCCAGGATTATATGGCATGTACCACTGTGCCCAGCTCCAGATTGTTTTATGTTTTAAAGAAATGGGCATTGGGGTGGGAGTGGAAATTGATATGGCATTTTTGAAGGGCTATATTAACAGTATCTATTGACATTTAAAAAACATCCTTTTGATCCAGTATTTCTAACTCTTGATAGTCTAGAAAAATATTTTTAGATGTAAACAATCTAACCATCAATAAAACAGTTTTTTATAAGTATGGTACAAAAATACTATGTATCCTGTGTATTCTATGTACATAGGAGATAATGTTAAATGAGGGGAAAACAAGATAAAATGAGACCTAACACACTATGGAAGCTTGTTTGTATATCACTACTGATCAAATGACTTTTGAAAAGTGGTTATCAAATTTAATAGCTATATTTTTTGGAGAAAATTCATAATTTGATTTAAAAGAAAATAGAAAAATATTGTATGGAATCTCAGATCCCTGTGTTTTCTTTCATTAATTCTGTGTATCCCTCATATATATCATTTCTTTGTTCTTTCACTCATTATTTATTTACTTTCTTTCATTGGACTTTATCAGTGCAGTTTACATTCTAATTATATGAATGTATAGACTTCTTATATAGTCACATGCTAATATACTCTTAATGTCTGATTTCTAAAATCAAAGTTTGCATAGAGAAGTTCTGCATGAATATGTAGTAGGAAAATAATTTTAGCATTAGGTAACATTAATGCTTTTAAAATACTTTGGAATTTAAGAAAAAAATAGCATGTTACTATTGTGAAAAACCAAGTATGTTTATGCAGTATATTCATGTATAAATGTACATATACATGAATATTTTGTATATTTTAAATGGACACTTTTGTTTTTGCTTTATAGAAATGGGATCGAACTATATATTCCTCACTTACTTGACTTTAAAAAATTCAAATGCTAGATGGGCATGGTGGTGCATACCTGTAAATCCCAGCAATTTGGGAGGCTGAGTCAGATGGATCACAAGTTTAAAGTCAGCATCAGCAGTTTAGCTAGGCCCTAAGCAACTTAGTGAGACCCTGTCTCAGAATTAAAAACAAACAAACAAACAAACAAACAAACAAACAAACAAATGAAAGGGCTAGGAATGTGACTCAGTGTTAAGTGTCCTTGGGTTCAATCCTGGATACTCCCACCACCAAATTCAAATGCTTTGAACATCTTCCATACCATTGGATACAGATCTACCTTAATTTTTTTTTTAATGATTGCTTAGTAGTCTATAGTATTACTTTTCTGTAATTGAGTTGCCATGATCCTATTTGTTGTTTCTGGTCTTTTATTGTTGCAAACAATGCTACACTGTATATTCCTGCGTTATCTAAAGCACATTTGCAAGTGTCTCTATGGTTTAGTTTGCTAGAACATAATTCTCTTCAGAGAGAGCTGAATCAGCAGTAATTGTTCCAGTTATTTAACATGTGTTTCTTCTTTATGTGTAATTTTTTTTTAGTTTTCAAGAGTGGGAGGAAGGGGGTTCTCACTATTTTGAACTGCTGGGATCAAGGGATCCCCTTCCCCTGGTCTTGAACTGCCGGGATCAAGGGATCCCCTTCCTTCAACCTCCCAAGTACCTGAGACTATATAGGTGCACCCCACCGTGTCTGGCTTTGTAACTTATTTATTTTTTACACAGTAATATTTGAGATTGAAATTAAGTATTTTGCTTTAAAATTGTATTTAATATGAGAAACATTACAAATTTATTTTGTTATTAACCCACATTGTAAGAGGGCTAAATATACACCTTTTATGGGTTAGCCATATTCTCTGGCTTTTACTGTGATGATATTAAGTATTTTAAACTATTCTGGGCATTTAATTATTATTGAAGACACTCTCTGTTACAGTTTTTAAGGATTTTCTTCCTTTATTAAAGGTTCTGTTGGTGCAACTAATATGAACGAACATAGCTCCCGTTCCCATGCCATCTTTACAATTACTATAGAATGTAGTGAAAAAGGCATCGATGGTAATATGCATGTCAGGATGGGGAAGCTTCACCTCGTAGATCTTGCTGTAAGTAACAGGATATTGCTTATGGAATAACTTTTGCTCTGAGATCCATTTATCTCATAAATAAGAATTAAAGTGGAAAGGTATGATTTACATGAGATTTTTAAATTGTTACTTGTGTTTAACTTACTACTTATTATGGAATATTTCAAATGTATATGAAAGTAGACTAGCATATTGATTCCTTATGTTTCCATCACCCAACTTTAACAGTTATCAACTCATGGCCAGTCTTGTTTCATCTGTTCTTACCCACTTCTTCCTTTCCTTAATTTTTTGAAGTGAATTCCAGATGTCATATCAGGTATTTTACTGTTAAATTGCACTTTTAAAAAATCCTTGAAAAGAATATTCCACATTATGATTTTAATTTTAACTTGAGGTTTGTCTCTGTTTATTGCTAGGGCTCAGAAAGACAAGCAAAAACTGGAGCTACTGGACAGCGCCTGAAGGAAGCTACAAAAATCAATCTTTCACTTTCCACCCTTGGTAATGTAATTTCTGCCTTGGTTGATGGAAAAAGCACTCATGTGCCTTATCGTAACTCTAAGTTGACTCGTCTTCTTCAGGATTCTTTAGGAGGAAACTCAAAAACCATGATGGTAAGACATAATTTGCGGTGTTGTTAACATCAGGCAAATTTGAGATTCTAATTTATGTCCATATGACATAAATAACATTTTTAAAACTGACTGTTTTGGGCTGAGACTATAGCTCAGTGATACAGTGCTTGCTTCATACATGTGAGGCACTATGTTCAATCCTCAGTGCCACATAAAAGTAAATACAGGGCTGGAGATATAGCTCAGTTGGTAGAGTGCCTGCCTTGCAAGCACAAGGCCATGGGTTCGATCCCCAGAACCGCAAAAAAAAAAAAATAAAATAAAATAAAATAAATAAATAAATAAATAAAAATAAATACATACAAAAAAGGATATTGTGTCCATTTTAAAAAAATTGACTATTTTACCTTTTTGATTTTCAATGATCCTTTTTGTAGTACACCAGGTGTATTAGTCTGTAGTAGTATCATTTGGAAACACATATAATTGACACTTTATTTTTCTTTTTAAATTTTTTTTTAGTTGTTGATGGATCTTTTATTTTATTTATTAATACATGGTGCTAAGTATCAAACCCAGGGCTTCACACATGCCAGGGAAGTGCTCTACCACTGAGCCACAACTCCAGCCCAACTCTTTCTTTTTCAAGAAGGTCAAAGTGCATATGTGTTTCAGACATTGGTTCTGATATATTTGTAGTGATATTATTAATTAATGGTAGTGTAAAATGATCTGCATTTCTGATTCAACAGTGTGCAAATATTGGACCAGCAGATTATAATTATGATGAAACTATTAGTACATTACGGTATGCCAACCGTGCTAAGAATATTAAAAATAAAGCTAGAATTAATGAAGATCCAAAGGATGCTCTGCTTCGTCAGTTTCAGAAAGAAATAGAAGAACTGAAGAAAAAGCTGGAAGAAGGTAATTTCTTTGAGAAATCTTAATCTTAATTTTGGCTAAAAGTATGTTGGTTAACAGGTAAGTGTTCTAACAAAAATCAGCTATTAAACTTTTTCAAGTCTCTAACATTAATATTTAAAATAATATTTCTGAAAAATAATTTCTTTGGTTTTTGTTTTTTTGGTGGTGATGAGGATTTGAACTCAGGGCCTTAGTGCATGCTAGGCAAACATTTAGCCAACTGAGCTATATCCTCAGCCAGCACTGAAAAATACTTGATACCTAGCATTTTCATATTAACTTTAAGATTATATAATATTTGTATTTTTAAAAATTAAAGCTGTCATCTTTATTCCCATAATCTTTTGTAGATTTCCTGAGTCCACTTGTTAAATCATGAATTTTTGTCTGTCTGTAAAAGCAGATTCTACTGTGTACATATTATAAAGAAAGACCAGAGTTCTGGCTTTGTGATTAGTATCACTCACTATTATTTAAAGTGAAGAAAGATATCTGACAGTTGTTTTTGATATCAGTAAAAATGCATTCCATGGCCTTAAAATATGCTTTCATACTTAAATTTGGACATGAGGTTCTATTTTGGAAATTCTTTTTCTTTTTCTTCTTCTTCTTTTTTTTTTTAAAGCACTGGGGATTGAACCCAGGTTTGCTTTACCACTGAGCTATAACCTGAACCTTTTTTTTTTTTTTTTTTTTTTGAGACAGGGACTCACTGAGTTGCTTAGGGTCTCACTAAGTTGCTGAGGCTAGCTTTGAACTTGTAATCCTCCTGCCTCAGCCTCCTAAGTTGCTGGAGTTACAGGTGTGTGCCCCTGCACCTGGCTGGAAATTATTTTCTAACATGATAATGCAAAATGTTTAGGAAGTTTAAAGGTCTTATACATGAGGGTAAGAAACTTCTCAATCATCATTAAATACCTAGTCACTCCCTGTACCTTCATGTTAGGGACAGAGAGGTCCTTCTAATTGGCATAGAGCTCCTCTGTGTGTCATGTAAATAGAGGGCTTAGAAACTGGACTTTTGTAGCCTTGGGGAAACTAGTTACATCACAGGTGAAATTGAGATGCTAACCCCATCACATGTTTGGAGAAAGGTACTGATTCAATCGACTAGAATAAAATAATTGAGAAAAAGCAGAGTGAACTAATAAAATTTGGTGTTTTAAATGTGACCACTAGGTGGTATTTATAGCCACTGTGTTTTAAAGAGTTTTAATTTCTTGGTTATGTTGATGTTGAGTGCATATCTTTATTTTGCATGTCTTTATTTTTAACACTTTTAAGTGACAAAATATACATAACATAAAATGTACCATTTTATCCGTGTTTAAGTGTGCAGTTTAGTGGCATTAAGTATGTTCATATTGTTGTGCAAACTATTATCACTCTTCATCTCCAGAACTTTTTTATCATCCCAGACAGAAACTCTGTACCCATTAAATACTAATTCTCCATTCCTTTCTCCCCCAAGTCCCTGGGAACCACTATTATACTTTCTATGAATTTGAACATTCTAGGTACCTTATGTAAGTAAAATCATACAGTATTTGTCCTTTAATCTGGTTTATTCACTTAGCATAATGCCTTCAAGGTTCATCCATGTTTGTAGCATGTCACAATTTCCTTTTTAAGGCTGAACGGTATGCCAGTGTGTGTATGTATGTATGTATATATGTGTACACACACTCACACAGACACACACACACACTGCAATTTGTTTATCCATTTATCTATTGATGGATATTTGGGTTGTTTCCACCTTTTGGCCTGTGTGACTTGCTGCTGTGTTCATGATGCAGACAGTCCTTGCTTTAAATGTTTTAGGTAGAAAACAACAGTAGAGGAGCTGGAGTTGTAGCTCAATGGTAGAGTGCTTGCTAGCAAGTATGAGGCACTGGGTTTGATCGGCAGCACCACATAAAAAATAATAGATAAAGATTTTTTTTAAAAAACAACAGTAGACTTGCTGGATCATATGGTAATACTATTTTTTTTAGCACATTTCATTTTATTAGCTCTATTTCTTTAATAACTTAGTTAATAGAGTTGATCTTATAAACAATAAAAAGGCAGAAGCATTAATTTTATAAACTTTTTATTTTAAAATTATTTTAGACTTACAGAAAACTTATATAGTACAGAGAGTTTCTATATACCCTTCATTACCCTTCTTCCAGCTACCTAAAGTTAATGTCTGTCACAGTATCATTTTTGAAACTAGAAAATTTACATCAATAAAATCTCATCAATTAATCTGCATGCTGTATCAAATTTTGCCAGTTATCCTTCCAATGCCTTTATTTTTTTAAGTTCATGACTCAATCCAGGATATCACACATAATAGTTTTATTAGTCTTTTTTTTTCCCCTGTCTTTTTAATCTCCTCCAATTTCCTTAGTCCCTTTTGGTTTTCAAAATCTTGACATTTCAGGACTAGGGATATGGCTCAGTGGTAGAGAGCATGTGCAAGGCCCTGGGTTTGATCCTCAACATTACAAAAAGAAAAAGAAAATGAATCTTGACTTTCCTGCAGAATACTGGTCCTGTATGTTTAGATTGTCTTTTAATTTGGACTGGTCTACAATTCTCTCATAGTTATTCTGAAACTTTCTCCACTGTAAATCTATTATTTTTTTCATTTGGAATTAATATATATCTTGTGGGGAGATACTTTGAGATTCTGCAAACATCCTATTTCTCCTGCTGAGAAACAGGACTAAAGGTGGTAACTTCTAATTTTAGGATCCATCAGCGGTTCTTGCCTGTGACAATAATTCTCTTGCATTTGTTCAATGATGATTTTCTATTATTCATTTTGTTTAGTGTTTGGAATTCTATGACTAGGAAGAAGAGTGTTCTCCATTTATTTATTCAAATATTTGTAGCCTGTGGGTTACAATCCAGTACTTTATAATTTATTATGTTGCACATATTGTCACAGTTTTGGCTGTTAGGAGCAGTGTAGTTCCTATATCCTTTCAACCTGTTCTCATCAGGCACCTGCTTGTTTCTGTGGTCCTGCAAGGTAAAGTTTTATGCTCATTTTGTATCTTCCCTACCATGACCTTAGAATACATTTCTCCCTGGTTCCTTTTATTGGAGTATGGTATGTAGAGTGGGATAGTAGATGTGGTCATTGCCTATAAGGCATCATTGTTTCTAGGCTCAAAGAATAAAATATTTTAAATGATTCCTTTACCCAAGAAACTGTGCTCTCTTTCCAGCCTTTATTTGTAAGTATATTATTATCTGGTTATAATTTATATGTATTTTACTTTTTTCCCCCAGTTACCTTTGTTTTCTTAACCATTTCATGTGTGGGCAGTGATTTTTTTTTTTCTTGGTACTAGGGATTGAACCCAGGGGCACTCCACCACTGAGCCACATACCCAGCCCTGTTTTATATTTTATTTAGAGACAGGTTCTCACTGAGTTGATTAGGGCCTCGCTAAGTTGCTGAGGCTGGCTGTGAACTTGTGATCCTGCTGCCTCAGCCTCCCAAGCTGCTGGGATTACAGGCATGTGTCACCACACCCGGCTGGGCAGTGATATTTTTAATAACTAATTTGAAGTTAATTTGGTGCTTCTCTGTATTACAATTTAATTGTTCCATTTTATTGACTTTTTGATATGTACTTAACACTATCTTTGTACAGATAAAACCATCTTTGAAATATTTTTTCTGATATGGTCCTGGAAATGGGATCACTCTGTTAACTGACAGTTTTGAGGTTCAAAAAATATTCAGAGTGGATAAATTGTTTGAAATATTAAGCAGGAAACAAGGAGAAAATGCTCCCCCAAAGAGATCACGTTTAGAAAGACTGAACTAATAATTCTAACACATAACCTTTTGTATATGTTTAGAGCTTTACTTAAAATAATTCTTTGAATTTTTAATTGTGTAAGTTTTAACATCATTTTGGGAACTTTAGAAAAATAAAGTGTCTGTGTACATCTTAGCTATTTTTGAGATTAGCACAACTGATACACTGTCTAGGAGCATTGAAACATTTAAATTTGTATTTGGAGCCAGGCTCAGTGGTACACTTCTTTAATTCCAGTGTTCAAGAGGCTGAGGCAGGAAGATCACAAAATTGAGGCCAGCTTGGGCAACTTAGTGAGACCCTATCTTGAACTAAAAAATGAAAAGGGCTGGAGGTGTAACTCAGTGGTAGAGCACCCATGCATGGGTTCAATCCCTAGTACTTCAGAAAGAACAAAAAATGTATTGGGTGCAACAAAAGCTTAATGAAGAAAATCAATATAGGTATTTCTGAAATAACCAATGACTTATACAGACTAAAATCATTGTATTAAATTACTATCCAAGGAGAAGAAATATCAGGCTCTGACATCAGTGGGTCAGAAGAGGAAGAGGATGAAGAGGGTGAGATTGGAGAAGATGGAGAGAAAAGGAAAAAGAGAAGGGGTAAGTTCTATTAGCTGTTCTGATTGATATATTGGTAGAAATTAATTAGAATTGCTACCTAATGATGCTTTCACATTCCTAAGGCAGTAGAGTGCATGCCTTCTATTTTGCTCTTTTTAGTTATGATAACAATTAGAACAGAGGATGTATGTCATATACCTGGTTAACGTTGCATTTATTTTTTCTCAACTAACCTGTTTATAGCTTACTCAGAATACCATATGATCTGTTTTTTTTTGTTTGTTTTTGTTTTTAGAATTTAGATTTATAAAACTATGAGAGTGGATGCACCATTTTGAAATTTTAGGTAGAGTTTTAATTTTTATGTGAGGACTTTCATCTGTGTTAGGAACCTACATATTTTAAGAAATTAATATAATGTGGAGTTTTTTCCTCAAGTAAGGTTAGTCTTTAGATGTCATTGGATTTTTAAATATTAAATTGGTATAAGGATTATATTTTAAAATTTAATTCCTTTTCTTTATAATATGTACTCATTCTCACCCCAACGTGGGGCATGTGTTATCATGTGTGAATTAAGACTATATCATGCTATGGATATAGACAACATGCAAAAGAGATGGACATATTATAATGGCCTGCATTTCAAGCCTTTTTACCCTAAATATTTATTTCAGAACTCTCTTCCATTAATGTGGATCACTGTTTTCCAGCTGGTGCATATTTTGCTTGTCTTATTTAAATGATGTTGCTGAAAATAAACCCATCACTGTTTGATCAGGAGTTCCAAATTTAAAAACTGTAAAGATTGTATACATTCTGAAGACAGGAAAAGCATGATTTATAGCAAGAGTTGGTAAAGTACAACTTGCTGGCAAAGTCTAGCCTGTTTTTGTAAATAAAATTTTATTAAAACAACTATACTCATTTGTTTATGTATGGTCTGTGGCTGCTTTCACATGAGGCCTGCAAAGACTAAAACACTTACTATCTGTCCATTTACAGAAAATGTTTGCCAAACCCTGACTTAGAGAAATGTATTTTGTTCATATCTAATTTTTCACAGAATAAAGTATTCTTTAGAAAGCTCTAAAGCGTACAATAGATTTATTAAAAATAAAACATTAGGGGGGAAGGAAAGATAATGGAATGAGACAAACATCATTACCTTATTACATGTATGATTACACAAATGGTGTGACTCTATTTAATGTACAACCAGAGAAATAAAAAGTTGTACCCCATTTGTGTACAACGAATCAAAAAAAAAACTTTAGAAAAATGCCACTGTTTAATATGTTAAAATATTTAATGATAATATGCCTTCCAGGCTTAGAAATTTAAAAATTTTCAGTGAACCTTTTCAGTTTTGCTGTCAAACCTTAAACACAAATATTTATATTGCTAGTTTGATGCTTTGAGGGGAGAGAGGGAAATTGGTGACAGATCTATAACATTAATTGGATTTGACTTTTTAAGTTTTGCAAATTCCTTTAACTTACAACCTAAATAGTTTAAATAACTTCACCAAATAACTTATTTTTTATTCTTGTCATTTCAACACACAGTATTTTAAATAAGTAGTAAGATTTGCACACAATGAATCTTAAATACAGTTTTTAATCTCCCCTGTATCACTTTGTGAAGTAGAGAACATTGGATAGACTACTACCAAAACTGGTTTTAAGGGAAAGTAAGTTTTGATTCTTTAATACAAAGTTTGATTGTCCTTTAAAATTCTTCTCTGGAACTGAATTTTTTCTCTGTATGTGTGTTCATATTCCTGTTTTTTTCTTTCTTTGGTTGGCGTTGGGCTCATTTCTTTGTCTTCCAGGCAGTAGCAGCAGCAGTAGTTCAGACTCCACATGTTCTGTCATAGAGAAACCTCTGGATAAGTTCTTGACTAGTGAGTGGTAGCTCTTAAATTCTCTAACAGAGCTTTGGCTTCTCCATAACCCATGGGCTTCATTTGAGCAATGCTGCACTGCTCCCTGTCATTATTTGAAGAATACATGTTGGGCTTCTCAGTAGAACAAAGCATGTGATGATTCCCCCTGCCCCTTCATTGCTTCCAGTTAACCATAATTGTTAAAACATAGGCTTTAGCTTATGTTTGAGACAATGGAAGAGAGATTCATGCTTTTGCAGTTCAGATAATGTGAAGAAACTAGTAAGCTGTGTAGAAGAAAAATTCTTATGGTTGTTTTTTATGTTTCATTATAAATGTTTATTCCTGGTCAGTATAAGGGACATTTAACAACAAATCTTGAATTTCTAAAAGCACCCATTATATTTGGCAGTACACCAGTACCCATTATAACATGTCATATGGTTATAAACATTTTATGCTTTGCTGTCCTATTCTTAACAGTAGCTTAAGATTGAAGACTCCCAAATAAAGAAAAATGTAATGTTTAAGCAAGTAAAAATAAATTTTTTAGTGTTTTATTTCAAATGGACTTTATCTCCATTTCTAAATTACCTGATAGGTTTTAAGAAATTTTCTAAGGTGTGATTAAAGAATTGAGAACCACATGAAGTTTATTCAGGGTCTTATTTCAGACTTAAAGACTTTTTCTCAAACTCTAAGTTGAAAGGTGTTACTTAATTTTATCTATTCATATTTTATTCTCAGAAGAAAAGGGAAGTAATGCCTTCTTGTACCAGCTTGCAGCTTACTGTCTTTTAAAGCATTATCTATATTCTTATCTTTCCCAAAACTAATAACAAAAATGATCGCTTATTGTTCTTATGCATTTAGTTTTTTAGAGGAAGAATTCCAAGACTAGCAAAACTCTATCTCTTGACAGTTCTTAAGCAATTTACCAAAACATTCACTTCAGAGGATAATTAGAAAAAAATACATGATATTTCTTTAGAGACCACATAGAGGTTTAATTTAGTATTATAAATTGAAATATGAGAAAATATCTGAGTAGTAAACATTGCACTTTTTCTATTTCAAAACTTACCTCAGTTCTTAAAGAGTTGTTATGTGAACTTACAATATGAAATGAGTCGTACTTTGTTCAATCCAAGAAGTTTTCATTGCTGTTTGCATACCTAGCACATAATATGTTGTTGTTGTAATATGAGTATGTTGGTGAAGTGGAGAGAGAGTTGTCCCAAGCATGTGGTTGCTGTGTGTAACTTGTTAATGTATGTACCCTCCCTTTTACAAAACATGAGTGGCCTTTTTTTTTTTTTTAGGTGTCCCTTGCTTGAATCATCAGTTATCATTTACTTCTATAATCATTACTGTAATTACCCTTAACAGTCTACTAATAGGTTGAATGTAAGTTTGTTACTATACAGGTGTACTTCATTTTATGTAGTAAATTTTTTTTCTCTGAAAACATTGCTTATAAATCAAGTTGGAAAATAGTGTATTGTGAACTTGCTGTCTTTAAAAATTCTTCATAAAATCTTTTTGTTACTCAAATAAGTGCAAATTATAAACTTTTCTCTCTTGTTGGTTTGGGTTTTTGAGTTGGATTTTCTTAAAATGGGGCACACCTGTAATGGATCTTTGTACTAGGAGACACATTGAATTGGGAAATTTTGGAAATGGACAATGTGAATTTTGTTATTTTCAACTTATTAATTTTAAAAATTGGCTTAATTTTTGGTTTTGCTCTTTTAGAATTTCCCAGGTTTTAACAGGTTCCCAATTCTATGTCTACCATTAACATAAACATGTGATGCTGAGTTGTTCCATTTGCAGGAATTTGGGAGTCAGTGTGAGCTCTTTGAGTTGTAATCTTAGACTCAATCTTCTCCTTGCTTAAATTGTATCTCTCATATTCAATTTGCTTTCTTTTTACATGAGCTCTTATTTCCATTTTGATAATGATTTGATTTATTTCTGTACTTATACTATAAATGAATGCTATTAAACATTTTTCTTTGTTTTACAAAGGAAATAATGTTTTCCTTTTTTTCTTCCTCATCTCTGTGCATATGCTTCCTGTCTACGATTTGCTTACCACTTCTTATTGCAAGATCAAGCAGGTTGGTGTGATTGATTTGCACTCCACTTGGTAGTTATTTATCTTATATAGAACTTTCTAATTAAATACATTTTTAATTTAATAATTTTTTTGCAAGGTAAGTATCCATTTTTTGTTTTTAAAAAACTCTTTCTACTTCAGCTTAAAAAAAAAAAACTTGGGACACTAAGGCAGGAGGATTAGAGGTTCAAAGCCAGCTTCAGCAACCTTAGTGAGACCCTAAGCAACTTGGCAAAACCCTGTCTCAAAAAAAATTAAAAAGTGCTGAGGATGTAGCTCAGTGGCATAGTATCTATGGGTTCTCAAGCCCCAATAAAAAAACAAAACAGAACAAAAAAAACCTTCATTTTTTTTCCTAAATTCTTTTTTTTAACCTTTATTTTTATTTATTTATGTGGTGCTGAGGATCAAATCCAGTGCCTCATGTGTGCAAGGCAAGCGCTCTACCACTAAGCTACAACCACAGTCCCATTCCTAAATTCTTAAAGTCAAATTTTAGAAATACAATTATAAATCATTTCACAAACATTTTCCAGTTTTTATTTTTAAAGCCAAGAATCAAGTGCCTGTGAGCTATGCTGGTGGGCACTCATATAATAAAATGAAATGAATTCAGTTAACACTTCCTTAAAGTTCCTCCTTTCAGAATTCCCTTGCCAGTTCACCATCACAGTTTTGGTTAAAACACTTGACAAAAGACAACTGAAAAATGTTACCAGTTCTTATTTGTCTTAATTAAATACTTTTTATGGCATTAAAAAATTTTTTGTGCTCAATTTTGAAATTTTGTGCTGAATTTTATTATGTGATATTAGAAAAATAAGTTATTGTGGGTTTTTAAAAATTGGTTTGGTCGATAAGAGGATGTGTGTGAATGTGTGTGTGTGTGTGTGTGTGTGTGTGTGTTGCTAGGGATCAAACCCAGGGCTTTACCAATGCTAGGCAAGTGCTTTACTTGGAGCAGTATTCCCAGCCTTACTCACTTACCCTTTTAAAAAATCTTTTAAAATACTTGTGGTTAGAAGGATCAGAGTCCTTACTTATTAAGGTAACAAGGGTAGATCATGCTGGTGCTTGCTCATGCCCCTGCCCCTGGAATCCACCTTCCCCAGGAGTCCACAGGCCAGCCCCTTGAAAGTTAAGCCGTTTTTGTATCATAGGGAACAAAGGGTAAAAATGATTAGTTAAAAGAGTACATATAAAATTGACTGTTAGTGATAACTCATTTTTAAATGACTGGTTTGGAAGGTTGGAACATATTCATGTTTAGCTTAAAGTATTATTTGAAGAAATATAATGATCAAAGTGATTCTGGCTAGACTAACGTTAAATATCAGACTTTTGAAACTGACTCTAGCTTATGGATTATGTATGCATGGCCATCTTCATGAAAATGTTACAAGAGCAGCACAGCAATATTTTTTGCTGCTAAAACTACTGGAATGGTTTTTATTAATATAATTCAGCATAGTATTAATTCATCAAGAGGCATGCATTTTTATACTTCTACACATTAAATCTTTTTATTTTACCACCACTTTATGGGTTTTGAAACTGTTCTTGTTTTTTTGCAACACTGTGGATTAAACCCAGTGGTACTTTACCACTAAGCTACATCCCTAGCCTTTTTTATTTTTTATTTTGAGAAAGGGTCTCACTGAGTTGCTGAGGCTGACTTCAAGCTTGAACTTGTGATCCTTCTACCTCAGCCTCCCAAGTAGGCTGGTATTACAGGCATGTGTTCCCAGGCCCCATAAAAACTTTTTAAACTATTAACAAAAACAATTAGAACCCTGAAGGCCTAAAAATACTTATGTTCATGTATTGAGCATATCATTTCCTTTATTCTGTTGAGCATCCATGTCTTCGTATCTGCGTTGTTTTGATTTTAACATATTTGCCATTTTTTCTTTAAATATTTCTAATTCTGAGGTGGAAAGGAAGTTACAGGTTTTTAAATGCATGCACCTAAATTTATCTTTTCTCCCTCAAATTTCTAAGAAATTGTATTACTTATGGGAAATTCTAAGTATTCATTGAGAAAAGGAGTTAAATTATTTTTAAAAGTTATTTTTTAACCATATAATCCAGAAGGTTCCACCCAGCGACTTGACAAACAAGCCAACAGATTCAGGTCCACATCCTGACTTTTGGAATGCAATGAATCACACCATACCAAAGCATGAATTTGGATCAGTGCTTTTATTTTAATTTGTTTTGTGGCATAGGTTTTGCTTTGAACTTACAGTTCTGTAGAAATGAAGGATATTGTATTTTATATAATTTGTGGGGTTTTTTTAAATGTAATTTTGGCCTGAAGAGTTAAATGAAGCCTATGAATGATTCTTCCTCCTGTGGTTCCTAAAAGAATATATTTTGATATATATCACCATCATAGTTGTTTTTCAGTTCTTTTTCCTTGTTATTAGCAGTAGGGGTTGGATTTGGGTGGAGACATTAACAATTTATAAACTCTTCTGGTTTACCCTTTTCTTCTACAGTCCTTTGGGAAGGAAGTTAAGAATGACAAAGCTTTCAAGAGAGCCTCAGACCAGTTCTGTGAAAAGTTTGATTGGTTTTCTGAAGGAACATATGTTTCTGAGAAATAGTATTGCCAGAAATGAATTGTCATTGATTCAGTTCCATAACCATTTTAGTAAGCTAGTTTTTATTTTCTTTTTGATTTTTTCACATGAATTTCATGATTTTTGAAATTCATTGGTGAACTTTCATTGAGTACCTATTTTATATATATATATATAAAACACTGTTAGACATTATAATCAAAATGATCAATTAGAAGCTGTATTCCAGCTTTATTATATGGTAGTATTTCGGCTTATATTTGATACTTGTTTAATTTGAGTTAGGGAGATTTAGCATCCTGAGTTTGACATAGTATTGAGCATTTTAGTTGCTCATTTAGGGTCTGATGTTAGTCATGACAGCTCATCAGCTATAAAATGTGGTTAATACTATGTAACTGTCATATAATTAGTGTAGGATTTCTTTCTTTAGAAATTTACTATGGTAGAAAATACTTTCTAGTAATTTCATTAAACAAAAATTTTAGAAAAACTGAAGAATAAATTTTAAAAACTCAGAAGAATAAATTAAAAACTACTTGATAAAAACTCTGATATTTTTATCTGTATTTTATATCTGTATGTGACTTCAATTTATGCATTTATATTATGTGATTTTGGAGGTTTATGAGAAGCCATTTGTTATTGTACTTGTCAGGAGAAAGAAACTGAAGAATCATTTTGCTTTCTTTTTTATTCAGGGACACAGAAATTTTTGCTGTTTTATTTGGCTTTCCTATTCCTCTTTCTTTCCCTATTTTCAGCCCATCTGTTTTGCTTCTAGAACTTGTACTTACTTTTGTTCTTAAATATTATTGCACAATTGAACTTGAATCTAGCAGTGAATTAAAAGGTTTTTCTAGAACATAAATGGAAATGAGTGATACTATCAGCTTGATTTTCTTAAAATGTTGGTATTTTGTATTATTGAGGAGTCTAGTCAGTTCTGTATCAAAGATATTTACATGTCTGAAAAACTGACTTGTTTTAGTGATTGTTGCAATTAAATGACTCAAATAGGTAAAAAGAAAGTTTCTCCAGATAAGATGGTTGAAATGCAAGCAAAAATTGATGAGGAGAGAAAAGCACTTGAAACAAAGCTTGACATGGAAGAAGAAGAAAGAAACAAGGCTAGAGCTGAATTAGAGAAGCGGGAAAAAGATCTTCTTAAAGCTCAGTGAGTTTTATTGAATTGAGATGAATTCATGATTTAAATTTCTTATAGTTTTCATAAGATGGATAAAGCAGGAAAATTGAATAGTAACTAAAAGCTTGATTATTGTTTCAAGTGTAGCTGTTATGGGGTAGAAAATACCATATGTGATATATTTCTAAAAATTAAATGTTTCAATTATCTCTGAGAGGAAAAAATATTGGTGAGTTTGAATTATAGGTTAATGAATTAATACTACACAGAGGTTTTCATAGAGATGTTACATAATTTTTAATTGTGAAATTGTACATCTAGATTCTTACAAATTTTGGGAAATGCCATTATTAGAACAGTAGCTTTCAGTGAATTTAGAGCATTCTCATTTTAATCAATAGGCAAGAACATCAATCTTTGCTGGAAAAATTATCTGCTCTGGAGAAGAAGGTAATTGTTGGTGGTGTTGATTTATTAGCCAAAGCTGAGGAACAAGAAAAACTTCTTGAAGAATCTAACATGGAGCTGGAAGAAAGGAGGAAAAGAGCAGAGCAGCTTCGCAGAGAACTTGAGGAAAAAGAGGTAATGTGACTTTTTGCTTTAATATTCTTTGCCTAAGTTATTTAGCTTTTGATATTTATAATCTTGACGTAATTTTGAAATAGTGTGTGACGGGGTGGGTGCTAGGGATTGAACTAGGGTGCTCTACTACTGAGCTACATTCCCAGGCCTTTTTATTTTTTATTTTGAGACAGAGCCTCACTAAGTTGCCTGGACTGACCTCCTGCCTCAGCCTCCTATATAACTGGGAGACAGGCACTAAAAGCAAATTTATGGATTATCTTGAAGATAATAGTCACTAACATTTTTTTAATAATTTAAATTTGTGTCTTAAAGTGATTCTGAAGTTTACCAATTTTTATCATAGCAAGAACGCTTGGACATTGAAGAAAAATATACCAGTTTACAAGAGGAAGCACAGGGAAAGACCAAGAAATTAAAGAAAGTTTGGACTATGCTGATGGCTGCAAAATCAGAGGTTGGTTTCTGAAAAATGACCTACTAATATAGTTCTGAATTTTTAAAGAAGAAATTCCTTTCATTAAGAACATATGAGTAACCATAATGTGTTTACAGATTTAAGGAAATAAATAAAATACTCTGCCTTTATGTGCAAGTTTTAACTTTAGCTACCAAACCAAATTATTTTTTCCATTTTGACTAATAACCTGAAATAGTGATAGTGTCAGTCTGTCCATTATTTTTGTATAAGAACTGCATAAAGCTCTCACAAGCCAGTGCCCTATGTCAGAGGAACTTTTTGTATTTAAAATCTAATTTGTTTATAATATTTTTGTGGATTTTCTGGTAGATGGCAGATCTCCAACAAGAACATCAGAGGGAAATTGAAGGCCTACTGGAAAACATTCGGCAACTTAGCCGGGAGCTTCGACTTCAGATGCTTATTATTGATAACTTTATACCTCAGGACTATCAGGTAAGCAGGACGTTCTCTGATTTAGATGTTAGGTCACTGGACTGAGGTTAAAGAAAAAGGAAATGAAATTTCTAATTTAGTTTAATTTAGCTGTTGTATATAAAACTTTCTTGAACAATACCATCATACTTCAGTTAACTTCCCTTAATATCTAAGTATCTAATTAAGGATCCCTTTATACCTAAGTATCTAAATAAGAATTTCTTTGCCATTCAGAGAAGTCAGGTTTATGTAAATGCAATCAAAATCAAGGTATAGGTCCTGTAACTAGAACCCCTAGGCTAACTGTTTTGCCTTGTTTATGGATGCTAATTTTTGTGTGTCTGTGTGATAAAATAAACATAGCATGAAATTTACCATTTTAACCATTGTTAGATGTATAGTTCAGCAGTGTTAAGAATATTCACATTTTTGTGTAGCCATCACCACCATTCATCTCCTGATGGATGATAATTTTTTATCTAGTGTAATTTAAAAATCTTACCTTTTTCTTAGCCAAAAATTCTCTTTCCAATACATTTTAATCAACTTTAACATGTTGATTTTCTTAAAAATCTGTTTTGAATCCCAGTACAGCCTTAAGAAATTTGTCTGAAAATAAGCCTTAGTACTTTTTTTCCTTTAGACCTTAAGTGTATAGAATTAATCCTGGATTCATAGCCCACTCTCTTTATTGGTCCTTAGATGACCTTTAGTTAGTTCTTTTGTAGTGAGCTTATCACCCAAAACAGAAGCGAGGACCTTGACAGTAATCTACTTCTAACTGAATGGTTCCCCACACTCTCCTATCCCTGTGCTTCCTCCAGCCAAATGTACTCGTCATCCTGATTCCTGTGTTCTCATTCTCTTGACATATGTATATATACATACATACAATTGTATAGACACATATTTTGTGTGTGTGTGTGTGTGTGTGTGTGTGTGTGTGTGGTGCTAGGGCCTCATACATGCTTAGCAAGTGCTCTAGTACTGAATAACAATATCACAGCCCTATTTTTATATAGTTTAATAGTATCTACACATGATCCTAAGAATTGTATATTTTACAACTTAATAGAGGGGCTGTGGTTGTAGCTCAGTTGGTAGAGTGCCTGCCTCGCAAGCACAGGGCCCTGGGTTCAATCCCCAGCACTGCAAAAAACAAAACAAACAAACAAAAAAACTTAAATAGAAATGGTATCATGCAATATATAATGTTTTAAGACTTTTGTTACTTAAGAGTTCTGTGACTGTTTTTCAATATTTTAAATGCTATTAAATATTAAAAATGAACTGTCCTTGACTTTTAAAAGGAAATGATTGAAAACTATGTCCATTGGAATGAAGACATAGGAGAATGGCAACTAGTGAGTATTACTTTCATCCTTTGATGAAATACTGTGAAGTACTTCCTATGGATTAGAAATTGTGCTGACTGCCATGAGGTGGGAAGTGGTCCAAAGGATGAATCAGATGAGAATCTAGTAGGGCACTTAAGATGGTTTTCTAATTAACTAGAACACAGAGATCATGTGGTAGAAATGGCCTAGGTCAGGAGCTGCAGACCTGATTGACCTCTGGGTCCCTTTCTGTATCAACATTCAAACCATGTTTTACTAGTGAAACATCAGGATATCTCATAGCAGTTTGCCTAACTCACGGTACTAATTACTAATTAAGACATTTCTTCCCCACCCTTTCCTTTTTTGAGAAATGTGTTGCCTATACAGGAAATAACATGAGGAAGCAAACACCAGTACCTGATAAAAAGGAGAAAGATGTAAGAATATTTTTTTTTTAATTGCATGTGTTTCTTTATAGGAATGTGAGTCATTAAAATGTGCTATCAACCTAGTATCTGTTAATCAGTTCTGCTGAACAGTGGACTCCTTTTGGATGGAGCCCTTATTAGGACAGTTCTGCTTACTCCCAGGCTTATCCCGATGGCCAGCTTATCATTTCTGTCACAAGAGTGGCCTGGAGTCACTCTTCTTCTTTTTACCTCTCTGGGTCATGGGGATTTGGCAAGAGACTGGAATGATCTGCCTTCCTTTTCAAAGCTAGTTCTAATCCTAGGTCAACAAGAAGAGGAACTAGTTTTAGGGAAAACAACAATAGTTTTTCTTTATATCTGAGGAAATTTATAGTATATCAGATCTTCTAGTTCACCAAACATTGGTGAATACATTTTAGATATTGGAATTAGATATCTTTAAATATTTATTTAGTTTATCTTCTCTGGCTTTTTTGCTAGGTGTTTGTTCAGTATTTTAAGTCTTCCCCTAATTTAAGAGTGCCTTCTATTTTTTCTTTCACTTAGCCCTTTGAAGTAGATCTTTCCCATGTATATCTTGCCTATACTGAGGAGAGTCTGAGGCAGTCTTTGATGAAATTAGAAAGGCCACGGACTTCAAAGGGGAAAGCAAGGCCCAAAACAGGGAGAAGGTAAGGACCGTCCTTGAATCCCATGGAATGAAGACATTGAGATATTCTAATTAATACACTTAAAGGAAATTAAAATTTATCTAACATGATACATATTTTGGTTGATACTTTAAAAATCAAATCACTTATGCAGTTACAATTTGATCAAGTAAAATATAAAGAATTAAGGTCTTCCAACTTCTTTAGCCCTCTTGAGTAAGATAATTTACATTTAATTTACTCTGATCTTTTCAAATGTATGATGAATCACTTACTTTCTTGTTTAATTGCTTAATTCTTACACTAGTTTTTCTAATAAGGTGCTAATTAATTTGCCTGGTTAGACTCCCAAAATACTATATTCAGCTGGTTAGTTTTTCTGTCATAAACATAACCCCAGGAACTTTTATTTCCTCCATCAGAAATTAAGGAAAACTTCTCTGATCATCTTTCTTGTTCCTTTGGACACTGATTATGACTTTGGTAATGTACATGTATTATCACATAAGTCTGAGGAAATTAGTCCTTGGCTGGAGCTTATTCTTAGTCTTTCCTACATCAAGTACTGTGCGGCCTGTTTAGGCTAATTGCAAGACTTTGGAGCTCCTGAAATTATAGCAGATAATAAGCTTCTTTTTTTTTCTTGAGTTCATGTACTTTTCTATACAGACTGAAATTGTGTGTTTTAATGGGGTTTTTTGGTTACACAATCTCATAGACATAAACTAACACTTTTTGATTTGAGGCAGTTGAACTAGTGGTAGGGAAATCAGTTGTACATTAAAAGTGTACAGATTTTTACATTCTTCAGCATTTAGATGAGTTTAAACACTTTCATGCACCAACAGAAGTAACACATGCAATATTAAGAGATGAAGTAAATGAGTTCTAAGAAACACAATTTCTTTTAGATCTTTTTCTTTGCCATTTTTACTAGAAATATTTTCCTTTTAACTCTGCAGTTAGTAGGAAAAATGATACTGCAGGTGTGATGGTAAGACAGTTGGCGCTGGCATAGTAGAAAGTAGCTAGTAGAGGGGACTGCAGCAAGCTGGAGAGCTGTGCTTTTTAAAGTGGGGAGTCATCATTCTGTTCCTAGTTAGTTGTGGGAGTAGAGGGCTCATTGTTTCTGGATCTTCTCTTTTCTAAGGAGAAACCAGAAATTCGGATTACTTACATGAGATCCCTCAATTTTTAGTTACTTTTTTTACTTTATAACCTAAAACATCTAATTGGATGAGCTATTTGGATATAGCTTCCATAATGAGCATTTTTAAATGTGTACTTTTTTTTTTACCTTAACCTGAAAAAAAACAACAACCAAAAAAAAACGTGTGGGCCAATATTATGTGAGCCAAAGTCACCATCTTTGTATACCAGAAATATCCTGCTGTATCATGAAAATCCTACAAAACTTGTAGATAGCCATAAAAGTAGGCAAATATATACAATAAATGGTTTATTGATATTATATTACATGATATGTTTAATGCGATGTTCCTCATTCAGAATTCATAATTCATTGTGCTGGACTTAATTGAAAAAACAGTACACTAATATAGCATTTCCATCAGTCCCTACATATGTATCTGTGAGGTGTTGCTTCAAATAATGTGTCTGATTCTCAAGCAATCTACCTGTGCCAATACATAGCCCAAAAGAGATTAGCAAAGAGATTCCAGTCTGGTCGCATGCAACCCACTTGACCTGGCCATATTGTCTAGTCCAGTTTTGGGTACTGTCATCTGCCCAGTCCCTCACTACTCTGCATCCTGGGGTGTGGTATCAGCTCTAGGTGATCACCTTCCCCTGGCCTGAAAAACTGAGCATTGATCACTTTTCATGGTCAAATATTGGCCAATTTCCAGACTCTGTGGACACCCTGTATTTTCTACTATATGTTGTAAAGTGTTTGCATTTTAGTCTTTGTAAAAGCATTCATGTTCTCTTTTTTTCTTCTTCAAACAGAAAGCGTTCTGCAAAGCCTGAGACTGTAATTGATTCTTTACTTCAATAAATGTTACAGACTTAAAGTCACAAAAAAATTAGTGATGTTCTTATGCCTGGACAAATCTTTAATTAAAACACTAAAGACTTCTGTGTAATTTCAAATAATGAAACTATAAATCATAAGACTGGAAATAATTTGCATAATTTTTAAACATATATATTAAGTTAATGTAACATTAAAATTGTACAATGGTGATTGTTCAGATTGTTATACTACTTTTGAACTGTACTGTGCCAGAAAGTTGGGGGAGCAGTTCCTACTATACAGTTGCAGTTTGATGTATATGTAAGTCTGTTAGCTATTTACCCAACTACTGTATATTTAGATAAACAATTTCAAAGTACAGAAAAAAAAAGTATGTCCTGTTTTGCATGTAGAAAGTAGCAGGTTGAATTACCCTATATTGTGCTGCTATATGTGAATGTTGGGCTGCACATCTAAGAAATGACTCCGTCCTAACACTAACCCTATTGGCCTGTTCAAATATATTTTAATTTTTATATTAACATTCGTTGCATTTAAGTATGAGATGACTGATCTTATTCATGTTCTGTAGAAAATTTTGTAATTCAGTGGTCAGTCTTTACAAGTATACGTTTTGAAACCAAATATTGAAAATATATTTCATTTAGATCTCTTCTGACCTTTTTTGCTACTTTGAGTTCAAATTAAATACACTTTTTTTTTTATTGTTCTGACTTCATCTTCTCTTGAAATGTTGAATTGTACTTAAAGGAGTATCTTTGCCTGTATTGTCTATTTTTAAAAATTCTCTTTGAAGTACGATTTGTGGATGCTTTCCCTTGTCTGAGTTTTAAATTTTGATGGAAATTACCTATATCTCCCAATTGAAAAGGGCCTCCGTTTTCCAGAAAATGCAGCTAAGCAAGAAAGATATCTTTGAATCCTTCATCTTTAAAACATTTTATTTTTCAAAGTGTTGTGGTGCATACCTGTAATTTCAATGACTCAGGAGACTGCAGCAGGGGGATAAGTTTGAGGCTAGCCTCAGCAACCTAGCAAAACCCTGTCTCAAAATTTAAAAAAATAAATAAAAAGGACTGGGGAGGTAGCTCAGTAGAGTGCCCCTGGGTTAGATTTCAGTATAAAACAAAACAAAACATCACTTAATTTTGTTTTTCTTCATATTTTATAAAATAAAATATCTTATAAAATAAATATTTTATAAAATAAAATATTCTTTAAATTTCTTCTATTGATAAATCCAGTTGGACCATATTCCTCTCAAAATAAAAATTATATTTATTCATTTCATAGTAAACTAAGTTGTAATAAATAATTTGTTTTTGATTAGCTACTTAACAAAAATTTTTTTTTATCCCCAGCCATAAAGTTTTCTACTCTTAAATCACTTAGTCTTCTTTGAGTTTTAAAATTACATAATCCCTGACACATGTAAGTTGCAAAGGTTTTGAGACTTCTCAAGTTAGGATTTATTAAATTAACCTTATTTGAATAAGTTTGATCAAATATTAGTTTAATAATTACAGAATTGTGTATAGAATGGTGATGAGTGGAGGTGGAATGCTGGTGAGGTAGTAGTACAAATGTGTCCATATGTTTGAAGTACTTTCTGGAAGTGGAGTACTGAGTGTCCTGTGTGGTATTTGCTCGGTAATTAGAATTGCATTTCACTGGCAGCATTTTCTTTGTAGTGTGTAAGAGAGTTAGAAGTATATAACTTTGCTCAGAGGGACATTGTTTAGATACTGTGAAGACTTGAGGTGAGTATGTCTTGTCAAGACTATGTGAGTAGAATATCTTGGTAACTGTCAAATGTTTTTGATGATGCACATTTAACTCTAGTAATTACAGAAATTTTAATTTTACCAGTAGGAAAAAAGTGACCAGTATTCTTTCTTTTTAAAAGTTCATGTCTCTAGCCTTCAACAGTTTATTTAATAGAGAAGGAATAGCTTTGAATTAAGCTTAAAACATAGAAGTTTAAAAGTATGTTAAATATTTTTTCTGTCCCACCCCATCACAATAACAAAAAATCAATGAAGAGTCAAAATATTTAGAAATTCTCCAGCAGCCTGCTTTAGCAATCTTTTTAAAAAGAATTCATGGTAGAACTGATTCTAACAGATGGAAATTAAATATTCAGATATACCAAAATGAGATATTCAAGCCAGGTCTGAATATCCACTTGAAGATATGGGACACTGACTTGAGAGCTATTCAGCTATTCATTTAGCTCTATTCAGAGTACTTCTGTTTTTTTTTTTTTTTTCACATTTACTGTGTTTTGTCCACAAATGAAATATTTTATAATTTAGTGTTAATTTCCTGAAAGATTATACATGAACAAACTTGCTCATTATTTGAAATAAATGTGCAGATTTAAAGTGAGTGGCACACATATATAAATAGGCTATTGAATAAATATTTGCTTTTCCCTTTAATTTAAAAAGTAATACTTACTTATTAATAGCAGCCTTGGTACAATATTTAGTTTATAGTATGGTTTTCAGTAAACCTTGTAATTATATGTATAAATAGTTGTAATATTAAAATATAATGGTATTTCCTATTTGTGTTTAGATTCTTGTGAAGTATAAGATTCCTAACTTAAGGGGGGTGAGGGTTTCTGCATCCACATATTTGTCGCACAAGAATTCATTTGACAAGCTGTTTTATGTCCTTTTTGGAAAAAGGAATTTTTTCTTCAGCAAGAAATTGAAGTTTACTTTGCGGGAAGGAAATGTTGTAACATCATCTGTAACGTTTATAAAACTATTATGGTTTGGGGTTTTATTTTTGTTTCTTTTTTAGTCTGTTTTTAATCTTTCCTCTTAATTCCTTTTTTAAATTAGTACTTAATAATTATACAGAATAATGGGTTTCTTTGTGTCATATTTGTTTCCCTTAATTTTTAAGGAAAGTTCCTCTCTTTCCTATGGGAGCTGTGAATTAAGGAATGGGTAAAGTTTACATTAAAGTACGCCACTGTATGCCCAATTTCTTAATGTATGCATTTATTTTCCTTTTTAGTTATTTTTTGTTCTTAAAATACTAGAAGAAAACATAGATCTTTTCTAGTGCCTTTGAACTTGACTGTAGTCTGACTAATTTAAATCGTGAATAACTTCAATAGCATTACTAACAATACTGGATACTGGCCAAAATTACAAATTGTACAAGTTTGTTGCATTAATTTTAAAAGCCACACTTTCATGGTATTTCATGTATAAATTGTATTTGTTCAAGTTGTATATATCAATATTGTATGTACACATGCAGCATGGTTAGATAAGAAATAAAAATCTTCTACCTTTATAAAGCCCATAGTGATGGTCTTCTTTTTTGAACTACTTTTGTGTTTACTTCCATCTTGATATTAATGAGCAGTTTCTTTGTGCTTAGCATCTCAATTTTGTATGATTAAAAGAGGCCTATGTAATTTCACACCCAGAAATTCTTAATGTTGTGGGTCTTTTAAACAGAAATTATCATGAAACAGAAATTTGGAAGAAATATTTTTAAATGTACTTTTTCTCATTGATAAAACTTTTCACCAAAAATATTTTAGCCAATTTTTCCTTTTCATTAGGTTTTTGAGAACAGAAACCAGTTCTTAGGTCATAACATAAAGGAATGTGTATAGAATGTATCCCTTGGAAAGTAATAATACTGTGATCTCATTCAAAAACTCTTCATAAACTCAGAGCATCTCTAAAACAATCACAGTTCTTGGATTATATTCAGTCACATATTCTTTTGACAGACGTCAATTACTCAGCACTGTGCCAGGTAGCTATAAGAAATTCGAAGTGGGCCTTGAGAAATTTTTGTGGACTAGTTTCAAAGGACTTATTTTTTTGGTACCAGGTATTGAACTCAAGGGTGCTTAACCACTGAGCCACATCCCCAGCCCTTTTTGGTATTTTATTTAGAGACAGGGTCTCACTGAGTCATTTAAGGCTTCGCTAAGTTCCTGATTCTGGCTTTGAACTCTCGATCCTCCTCCCTCAGCCTTCCTAGCTGCATGCACTGTCAAAGGACTTTTTAAAGTGTGCTTTTTTGTCATGGAGAGGAGATTGCTCTGGCCTTTGTAGAGCTTGCTCTCTTTCTTTTACCATCGGCCAGCTTATATAAAACTCCTATATGCATGCAGAATGTGACAATAAATTAAAAGCCTGCCATGGCATTAGCAAGGTAAAGAATAAGACCACCTTTGTGGCTCTTTCCCCATTCCCCTTCAGAGCCATGATACCCAGTTTCTTCCCACAGTACCACTTGCGTGCTCCTTTCTGCAACTGCCTGTGTCATCAGGCAGCAGCTGAGCACGTTGTCCATCATGTCATCTCATTAAATCTTTCAAAGCTAAGTACCAGCCAGAGGGACTGTTTTCCCCTTGTGGATGATGAGAACTAGGTAAAATGAAGTATTTTTCATTTTGCTTTGACTGATGGGACTATGAAATCTGATGGCCTCTGGTACCATCTGTGTGACTCCGGATCACCATTTCTACTCCCTTTCTTCTTTGGTTCTAATAACATTTCTGTTATTTTTTCTGCCCTAATCTTTTCCAGCCCTTTGAATCCACTATAAAACAAGTATATCCAAATAAATGAAGACCACAGTCTGTGCCTTTATGGGAGCAATTAGCATAGCTCTGAAACCTTAGCCTGAACTCAAAGCAAGCTAGAGCAGCCTCCAAACACATTTGTTACAATATTAGCTGAATATCTTGTTCTTAAGCTCTTTCATTTGCAAAGCAAATCAGGTATTCAGTCTTCCTTCGGAAGTTGAACAAATGTGTGGGAAAATGATTATGAAGAGGCTACTTCAAAAAGAACTTATTTCCTCTCAGCATTTATCTTGGGCTTCCTGTGACCCAATCGTCATGTTACTTTTACCAAACGTTATCAGAACATCAGATTGTCTTACCCAAACACGTTTATGGCTCTGACTACAGAATATGACAGATCAGACATTCTTCCACACCTGTTCCCCTCCCCCATCCCTTTTTAGAGGGCTGGGGAAATTTTAGTTTGTAATCAAAGGCTCTTATTTCTCCAATTGTACAAAAGAATTTAACTGGGACTTTACAAACTGAATAAAATATTTCTCAGGGTCGATACGAATCTTAGCAAGAGGATATTGCTTAATCCAACCTAAAAGTGCCAGAGTCATTGCAGAAATTGTATACTGGCCTTGATTTCTACTTAAAAGGTATCCTCTTTTTAATGTATCTCTTCTGCCTTGGCCCATCATGTTATACATGTACATCTTCTCTATACTTACTATGTACCTGCCCTGTGCTGAGTAGAATGCCCTTAGGATCACCAAAATGCCAGCCCTTGCCAAACTCAACCTTCCTCAGGATGGGAGGTGGCATCAAAAATGGAGAATGAACGAGTTGAGGGCTGAGGTAAAGGAAGACCAATGGTGAACTGCTAGGTTCAATGTGCTTTCCTGGCAGCTAGCTGAAACATGTGGCAGAGGGAGAAGGAAAACCAAGGGCAGGGTCACTGATATGGACAGACCAAAAATAAAGTCCCTGTGGCATTTTTATTAGAGGATGGCATTTCTAATTATGACCCAAGAATGTTTCAAGGAGACACAGCTATAGATACGAGCCCGATAGGTTTTTCATTCATTCATTCAGTAAATATTTACTACCTACTACTAGATATCAGAGGTAATCTTCCTTGGCCAAAGGTGGAGGTAGCCCAGTTGAGGGGTGGAGTTCGCCTTTGCGATCAATGTCACAGACTATACAGACAAGAGGCTCATCCCTTGGAGCAGACACTGGCTGCTGCTAATTTGCCTAAGTAATTACTCAAATACTATCTTAACTTTCACTTAGTCTGATTTGTCTTCACTCACTTTTTTAACATGTATCCTTGATTTGTATTCTCGGTAAACTCAAAGACCTATTGTTGGATGTTTAAATCCAGATTCCAGGACTTCCTGTCCGCAAGTAAATAGGAATGTTAGTTTCATCTTGACCATCCAAGTTCATCTTATCACAGGCCTGAGACGGGCACACATGTCCTTTCTGTGGCCTGTTCTAATTCTTTCTTTTTGACAGTCTTTCCTTTATCATCCTGGCCTCATACCCAAAGTGTAACCCACAATTCATATCCTGTGGCAGGCTACAGCTCACATTAGCCATTGAATGCAAATGAGTCTCAATCAGAGGAGAAAGGAAATTAAAATTTTCAGCGTGTATCTTCTCCGATTGGCCTTACAAGCCTCCATGACTCTCTCTGTTACTTATTGCCCTTGGCATGCTGGTATTTTATGTGGGCAGGGTGAAACTGGCTGTGGTCAGGGTGAGACTATAAGCTTTTGATTTTTTCCCTTATTTTGAAAGGGTTAAAAAGATGTTATATATTTTGGTGTAATTTTAGAACTAGTATTAATTTTTGTCACATACGTAAGCCAGGATAAAAAGAGTGCTCAATCACTGTTATGCGATCCATATTCTTGCAAAGAGGAAAATTTCAAAAGGAAAATTTTGATGACTTGACACTTGATTTTTTTCTCTCCCTTTAATTTCTTTAAATAAGAACTTTATTGGGATATAATTCACATTGTATAAAATCCATCCTTTTAAAGCATACAGCTCAGTGGTTTTTAGTCTATTCATAGAATTGTGCATCCCGTGCCACTCTCTTACATCAGAATATTGTCATCACCCCCCAGAGAAACTCCATACCCATTAATAGTCAATGCCCACTCTTCCATCCACTGCTCCACCTCTGAGCCACTGTGTATTTTCCTGCTCTATTTCATACAAATAGGATCTTACCATCTGTGGCCTTCTGGACATGGGCTCCATTCGCTCATTGTAATGTTTCCCGGGTTTATCCATTTGGGGCAGTTATCTGTACTTCATTTCTTTTTATCATCAAGTAATCTTCCATTGTGTGGATATACTACATTTTGTTTATTCCTCAGTTGATGGGCATTTGGATTACTTAAACTTTTTTGCTGCTGTGAATAATGTTGCCATGAACATTTGTGTAGAGGAGTTTGTGCGGACATGTTTTCTGGTCTCTGGGGGATGCAGAGGATTGAAATTGCTTGGTCATCAACTGTGTTTAGGCATTTGGTGAACTGCCAAACTGTTTTCCAAAGGGGCCACACCACTTTCCAATCACACTAGTTCTGTATTCCAGTTTTTTCACATCTTTAACTCATACTAGTTATTGTTTGGTTTTAAAATTTTATTTCTTCTTTTATTTTAAAATACACGTAATCATTTATGTATATGCACATGTACGCACACACGCGCACACACAAATAGGAAGCCTACAGTCTCTAGCCCCACTTCATCCAAATAGTGTTCCCAGCAAACCATCCTGCGTTTGTTTTTGTTCTTTCCAGTGGCTGTCCTCATAATCCTAAGACTTCTTGATTCATTATTTTTTTTCACTTTTTTAAACAAAAACTTATATGTACAATGACCCCCACATCCCCATCCCCAGTTATGATGATTGTCAACACATGACCACTATTTCCAACTATTTTTGTCAACTTCAAATATTATATATTAACTTCCCCCATTGAAAAAATGAGGGTTTACCCCTCACACCTTCCAAGTGTATTTTTGCTTGCTTTTGTTTTGTTTTTGAGATGGGATCTCACCATGTTGCTCAGACTGGACTCCTGAGGAGCTGGAACCACAGGGGTGCACCACCATGCCTGACTTCCCTTCCAAATTTTTTAGAGTAAGTTATTTTGAGTTCTATTACCTTGGCAGTTTTGAGCACCTTAATTTCTTGATCTCGTTCCATCAACTTTATTATTATTGTTTAATACCTCCCCGTGGAGGCTGGGGGTATTAGTGCTGCACTCTTTCTTTGCTTCTGCTTTGACTGTTGTCGGCTGTGCCTTTTGTATTGTCAGGTGGAGCACTGACAGCCTGTTCTCTAACCATAAGTCTTCTGGGCTTTGTTGTTTGGTTCTTGAACTTGAAAATCAAGTTCAAGAACCAAACATTCTTGTGGCTTTAGCTGTTATTCACGGCAGAGCCATATGTTGTGTAAGAATTACTTGTTTTTTTTCTACAGACTCAATAAAATGCTCCTTGTCCCAATGGGAAAAAAAATGCTGTAAGCATCTGTTTGATACTTTCCTGATTCAGAAATATGTGGTAGGAGAAATCGTGAACTCACTCTCTTACCACTTACATCTTGTGTGGCCTTTTATTCTTTAGCTATCTTGTGTCCCAATTAGACAGGGAACTCCTTGAAAAGAAGGTGATCTGTTTTGTTCCTGCACCATTTGTAGCTTCTCAGTAAAAATTAAGTCAGTTTCCCTAAAAGTTGCAAACCATAACTTCATTTGCTGAGTAAACAAACATAGCCAATACCATCACATGTTGTTAATGTTAGATTCTACATATACTTTATTTTATGAGTTATAAATATATAAATATTTTTTAAAAATAAAGCCATTAAAAACTCATAAATTAAAACAACCTTCCACACTCTGAATATTTCTTTTGCATGGTAATTTTTAGGCTTTCCAAGAAGTCTTTCAGTGATCTCTGCTTGGATTCACTCACAGGACAGCTGGGCTACAAAAGAAACATTTCATTAGCTTGCATCAGTAAGCATCCAAGTCTCTCCATTATGCCTGTCTACTTGGTCAAGCTTACTGTGGCCTAAACAATGGGCAAACTGGGACCTCCTGTCTAGCTTGACTGGCCATCTAGCTCTGCCACTTTGCCAGCAGGAGGCTACTTCCAGTTCCACTTCCAGAACTGGTTACCGTAGCACCAAACCCCTACCTGCCTTCAGGGATGCTGCAGTCTCTGGAGAGTGTGTCACAGCTAGGTGAAGCTCAGAGGGCATAATGTGAGGTGCAGGCTCAGACCTGTCCATTGCCCTCCTGGGCTTCTTTCTGGCCACCTGGTTACCCTCCTGCTCATGGAACAGCTGTAGCACACCAGAGTGACTAACTGTGGGAAGGTGTCCAGGTTCCTACCACCAGGCCTCTGCTCCAGTCTGAATCTCAGCTTTACCATTTATTAATTGTGTAGCTTAGGACAAACAACTTAATTTATAAAAACTTCAGTTCCTTCTTTTGTAAGGTGGGGACAATAGTGCCTACTTCATAAGTCAGTTAAGAGGATTAAAAGAGAACCTGTGTCAGCCGGGCGTGGTGGCGCACACCTGTAATCCAAGCGACTTGGGAGGCTGAGTCAGGAGGATCGCGAGTTCAAAGCCAGCCTCAGCAACTTAGCTTAGGCCCTAAGCAACTCAGTGAGACCCTGTCTCTAAATAAAATACAAAATAGGACTGGGGATGTGGCTCAGTGGCTGAGTGTTCCTGAGTTCAATCCCTGGTTCCAAAAAAAAAAAAAAAAACAAAACCTGTGTTGTGTCAACTCCTATTCATTAGCTTTCCTTATAAAAGGGGTAGTAAGCTCAGGAAGGGGATGAATGTCCCTGCCCTTCTCCGAAGCCAGTTCCTTCATTTGGCATTAAACAACTCTCATCCTTGGCTGCAAGATTCCTGGCCTCATTTATTCTCCCTCTTCTCTTTCTTCGGGCATCCATTCTCTCTTCTCACTGCATCATTTCCATTGGAATACTAACATGCTGAATAGACCCCACCTTCAAGAACTTTCCTTGCTCCAGAACTGCCCTTCAGCTGTGATTCCATTTCTCTGTGACCTTATAGTAAAACACTTCAAAAGGTTTTCCATATACTCTGTGCCTTCTTTATTACCTCTGCCCACCCATCCTCTACTGAGCCTGCTTCAGGTGGGCTTTCATCCCTCCTCTCCATTTATATAAGTATCACTGATGGCCTCCATCATGCCAAACCCCGTGGCCATCATCCTCAACCTTCCTCTCACTTGACCTGTCAGGATGTTGGACATGGTTGACTCCTTGCCCAGAGGTTTCATCATTTCCCTTTAAGGCACCACACTCTGATTTCTCCCACTTCATTGGCAATAGTCCTCAGTCCCGTTTGCTGGCTCCTCTTCTTCCTGACCTCTCTATATACAATGGGGTACTTCTGGACCCTAGATCTTTTCCTATTTACTTTCTTTCTTTTATACTTTAAATAGCACTTATCAGAGGACTCTCCATTTATGTTATGAGTTCTGACTTCTCCCCTAAGCTCCAGCCTTTTAAACCATATTTTCAACATCTCCACTTTGCTATCCAATAGGTACCTTGGTTTTTTTGTTTGTTTGTTTGGTGGTGGGGGCGACATGGTGTTGGGGTTGGGACCCTGTGCATGCTAGGCAAGTGCTCTACCTCTGAGCCATATGCTCTGCTCAGAACCTTGCATTTATTATGAACAATGCTGAACTCTTCATCTGCTCAGTCTCTATCCCTGCTTTCCTCCCAGGCTTCCATGTCTCTGTAAATAGTCCCAGCCATCCCCAAAGAGGTTCAGGCGGGAACCATGAGGGTACCTTTTACTCCTTTCCTTCACCCTTCACAACTGACCTGTCAGCAAGTCCTTTTGGATCTATTTTTCGTTACCCCCCATCTAACCACCCCCAGTCCCACCCTGACCAAGCCACTGTTATGTCCAGACTGGTCTGCTGTGGTAGCCTCCCAGCAGGCCCCTGGCTTCTCCACTTACCCCCACTCAATGTGTTCACATGGGAGCCAGAGTGATCCCTATGAGTCACATAATCACATCATCATCTCTGACCTGCCTGAACTTGTACAGGTGTTTCTACCACATCTGGGGCAGAATCCAAAGGCCTGTGTGAGCTGATACAGTAAATTCTCCCTCTCTTGCTCTGCTCCAGCCACACTAATTAGGTGAAGCTAATTTCCATGTAAGGGCCTTTGCATAACTGTTCCTTCTGCTTGTAAGTCATGTGACCAGTAACTGCACTAATTCAACTATCTGCTCAGAGAATGTCACCGACTCCTAAATAACCCCCTCTCCTATGACCTATGTTCTTTATTCCTATATTTTTGTTCATAGCCATTATTATAACTAGACATCTGATTACACATTCTTTTGTCTAACTCCCCCACTAAAACATTTCATGAGTACTACTCTGCCCCCCCCCCCAGTCTTTAATGCTGCATCCCCAATGCCTAGGCCAGAACCTGGCTCTTGTAGAACCTCAACAAATACTTGCTGAATGAACAGGTTCATTAATCAAGGGCATTACAACTAATAAAGAGGTCATTTACAAGGGAGGCTGCTGTCCACCAGGAGCCAAGCTGTCAGTCCACCAGTAGTACAGTTCAGCTTACCAACTGGGCCATGCTATGGATGTTCCTGAAGAGTCCTCGCAGGAGTATGAGAATGTCAGGTTTTCCATTTTTGTTCAAACACCTAGGCACTGGGTGGTTTCGATAGATCTGCCGAAGCACAGTTGTAGCCCTGCAGAGGATTTCCTTCTCAGTTGTGTTCTAGGAAGAGAAATGTCAGGCTGGGGATATAACTCAGTTGTAGAGTGCTTGCCTCACAAGCACAAGGCCCCAGTGGGTTCAATCCTCAGCATCGCAAAAAAAAAAAAAAAAGAAAAAAGAGAAATGTCATAGATAGCCATGTGCCATTCTATTTTGAGCACAGGAGAGAGATTTTTCCTTCTCGTTTCCTCGTAATGGAGGAAGAAGTTGAGTTTGCTCCACTATGGATCTATATTCAAGTCTTTCTCTGGCAAGAATAAAGGCTGCTGTCAGTCTTAAATCTCTGTAAAGAACCTCTCTATTACCTCAAAATGCAGCAACCTTCTCCTCTGAACCTCCAAACTTCTCTTCCTTTGGAGGGTTTTGCTGAAGGGGTACCTGAATAAGGTCACCAGCTAGGTATGTGGCAGTGGGGATTAGAATGCAAGGCCATCTGGCACTGCAGCTGGAGCCATGTCTATGCACCATGTGAGGTGCCCACATCAGTTTTGGGTGCTTTCATTCCTACAAGGGGTTAAAATCCAGCTTTCCCTGGAATCCAACATGCTTTTTGAATAAACAAATGCCTGTTCTTTGGTCTGGACATGGCTGCATTGCATGACCCTTTCCACGTGAGCCTCCCTGTGAGATAGAGCAGTTGTGTGTTAAAGGCCATGGTCCATGTAAGGAGTTCAGGCATGTCCCCATGTAGCAGGAAGTAGATGCCCAGTTCTGGGAAGGATGCCCAGAAGTCTGGCCTGGGGAGATTGGGGAGGCTCCTGGGAGAGGCATCATTGAGCTGGGCTGTGGACAGAGCTTCTGTAATAGGCCTTTGGCTTCAAATGGTACAGAGTGGATGCTGGCAGTGCTGATGTGGGTCTGACTACATGGCTCTTCCTGGGGACAGAGAGCCTTAGAAGAGGAAATGTACAAGCAGCATGGCAACTCTCGTTGGGAACCTATGTCTCAGTCTATACCAGGCCTGTGTCCTTCCATTTTCCATTGAAGAACACAGGCACCGAGCCTAGAGAGTAGTCTTAGCTTGACCCCAGTTTCTTTATCCAAGTTTGATGAAAAGCTGTTTCTAGGTAGGACATGCCCACACTCAAAAGTGTGGTCCACAGATCAGCAGCATGGACATCACCTGAAAACTTGTTAGAAACACAACACTCTGATCCCTACCCCGGACCTACTGAGTCAGAATGTGTGATGACAAGATCCCCAGAGAATTTACATGAGAAGCACAGTCCAAAAAACATCTAAGTTCTTTCAGTTATGTTTTCCCCCCTAATTATCAATGTAATGAAACATTACCTCATTCATTAACAAAATTCATTCAACCCACCAGTCAGAGATAACTACTAGTTAATATTTTGGTAAGTATCTTCCCAGGTTTTTTAAAATACATTTTTCCCCAAATAGGAACCAAGTGTTTCATAATCTTTTCACACTTTCTTAAGTCACTCAACAGTCTTTTAAGAATGTGAGATTGAGCAGGATATGGTGACATGCCTGTAATACCAGTGATTTGAGAGGCCAAAGCAGGAGGATCGCAAGAGGTCATCCTGAGCAACTTAGTGAGGCCCTATCTTAAAATTTAAAATATAAAAATAAAAAGTGGGATGGAGAACTGGGGAGGAACCCACTGTTCCCATGGTATTTGAACCATGATTTATCAATCTTCTGTGGTAGGAGGTTTTTTGCTTCTGTAAATAATGTAGCGAGTGATCCTCGTGTTCATCTCATTTCTGTAGACTTAATTCTAGAAGTGCAGAATATATTCTAAGGTTTTTCCAGGAAGACTTAGACCCAGACTGAGGTGCCAGAACCCCAGACTGCACAGGCTTCTCCTTTCCCACGTGGGGTTGAGGTCCCAGGGTTGGGCAGATGGAAGGACACTTAGTGAACCAGCTCCAGTCATGCCTGGTCTCTGGCTCTATTTGCAAAGTAAGAGCAGCACCAGGGGCTCGGGACTGTGTGGGTGAGCGAGACGGTCAGGACAGTGGAGGGTCAGTACAATTCTCTTTGTACAGAGATCATGAGATCCAAGAAGGCCAAAAGAAGAGCCCCTCTGCTTATTTCCCCATCAAAACCTAGGGAGACTTTTCTGAAACTTTAGCCTAGAGCCTGGGAATTAAACTACCTGTTAGTTTTAACCAGTCACATCATGTAGGAACAAGCAAACACACAAAAAACCCTCTAAAAATATTTTTCAAAGAGCTTTCTAAAAGTGATTAAGATAAAATTGTAATTGAAAATAATCTGCATCAAATGGAAAAACTTTAAAGGAACTAATTCTAAAGGCAGTTTTAGTTAAAGACCTTAAAATTTTAGTTTGTTGGTTTTGCTGCCAAAGGATGACACTCTGTCCCAAACCTGGCTTCTTGACATTTGCCTATGCACTCTCTGCTAGTGGGTCTGACTGTGGCTAATGGAGCATACCTTGACAACCCAGCAGATTTTGCAGTTCAGAACTTCTCAGGAAGAGACTCAAAAAGTGACCATAGGCCCCAAGGGCACTTTTTCACTGAGCTACATCTTCAGTCCTTTTATTTATTTATTTATTTTTTATTTTGAGACACAGTCTCTCTTTGTTGCTTAGTACCTCACTAAGTTGCTGAATCTGGCCTTGAATTTGTGATACTCCTGCCTCAGCCTCCTGACTTTCTGGGATTACAGGTGTGCACCACCACACCTGGCCAAGCTACTGGAATTCTTGATTCCCAAAAGAAAGAAAATGAATACAATGGGTTTTGAAAGGTACTATCTTTTGGGAACACAAAGAAGTAACTTTTCCCATCACACACCACTTGTGTGGGTTTTTGAAAATAACACTCTCCATTCAGAAACATCTTAATATATAAGTAAGCAGTGCTGAGTGTTCGAGGGAAAGAAAAGAATGAAAGAGTGAGATTGTTAATTCCAGGAGGAAGTCTGGGAAAGGTTGCAGGGAGGCTGTGAGATGGGTTAGCGGAAAGGCAAGCAAAGGGGTCTTGTTTCGGACATGCCTGCATGTGAGGAGGAGGAGTCAGTGTGGTCATCTAGAAGCAGCCCAAGAGTCACAGAGGGTTCCATCATTTCCAACCATTGGTCCTCCTTCTCAGAATCATTGCTTTTCTACAATCAGTCTGAGCTAGATTCCAATCAACCTTAAAATCACCTTCAGAATCACTTTCATATCTTCAAATGTGGAAATTGAGGCTCCGAGAGATGTGAAGACTTGTCAAAGGCCATACAGATAGTTAATGGCAGAAATGAGGCTAAAATCTCAGACTGTCTCACTTCCAGACCCCCATATGTCATTGAAGATCAGGTGCTGGTGAGCTGGTCCCTTCCCTTGGCTTTGTACAGCCCTCTGTGCACGCAGCAGGTCTAGGGAGAACCCGAGATACAACCCAGGGGACTCCTGGCTTCCAGTGGATACCATATGGGTTGGAAGGACTTGGAGATTTTATATATGCATAACATTACATATATATGTGTGTGTGTGTGTGTGTGTGTGTGTGTGTGTGATTTATATATTGTCCTTCAGAATCTCATCCTGCATCAGAGTTTGGAATAATCTTTAATGAAATGAGATAGTCCAGATAAAGGCCTGAAGAAGAGTTTTCCTCATGGGGTAGGATGGGCCCTGTTCATGGTCTGGGTGCTCGGAAGGGGCTTCCCTGCTGGCCAAGTCAGCCCTTAGTTCACATGGAAAGCAGGTAGCTAGGGGACCACTGGTGAACTGAGGCTTTGGGGCTTTCATTCTCAGTTGTGTGTTTCCATGAAAACAGGAACTGAAGTGCACAAAGCTATTGATATGGCTGTAGTCATGTGTTTGTCAGAGAAAATGCACTATCAGCTGTCACATCTATCTCCTCCCACTACGGATGGGGGGTGGTGAGACAGTGCAGGAGGCAGAAAGGCAAGATGCCCAAGCAGTCAGAAGCAGGAATATGTTGGACTCTGTCTGGCAGGATGGCTGCAGACCAGGCTGCAGGGGCTTTGGCAGGACCAAGCAAGCTGAGGTCTCTGGACAGCCAGCCCCAGATCCCAGCAGACTGCTAAGTGACCAGGCTGTGAAAAAGAAGGGGCTCTGGCGATGCCTTCTCTGTTGCCATAGGAAGTCTCTTAGACAAAGTGAAAGCGCCCTCAACCTGTAATCTCAATATCTGTTTTTGTGAGAGTATTTGGTTCTCAAAAATGCATGGGCCAAAAAAATTCTCCCATTCAATAGGCATGTATTGAGTGCCTCTTGTGTTCCAGGTACTATACCCAACACTGAGTTAAACCTAGAGAGCTTTTCCTTGACAAGATCTGAATTAGGATTACAAACTCCAACCTTAGGTATCTTCTAAATCAGTTGAAACCGAAAACTTCAAAACATGCTTAAGAGTAAAAATCAGAATTCTCATTATATGAAAACATTTAACACACCCTATAGTTAATTTGTGCCCGTTCATTTTTCATTAAATAAATGTTCAAACATTTACAGATGGCCCTCCTCTCCCATGTCACCCATCTGCCAAAGCAGACCACGGGACAGCTTCTTACCTTGGGGACAGCAAAGACGTCTGCTACCTTCAGCTCCATGCATGTAGTCTTTGGCACAGGCAGGAACAAGAGAGTGAGAGACACAGTTAGCCTCCAACAGGACAGAGAAATCCTTTATAAGCATCTCCCAGTCCCTCACACTGGAAAACTTCCCAGATTTCCCCAGAAGAAAGTGGCCGGGAGATGTCTCGTTATGCTTCCTGCCTGGCCACCAATCACCCGCTATCAATTTCTCCAGCAAACTATGTCCTTCCCATGGTCTGGAACTACCCACCAACATCACCAAAACATCTGGAGAGATGGGACCAGATAGGCTACTCACATTTTTCCCTGAGAGTGTGTTCAGAGTTTTGATGATCTCTTCTAAGGTAACATTGCTTCCGTGGGTGAAGTTGCCGGAGCATACTAGAAGGCAGAAGAGAGTGGCAATCAGCTGGGGGGTGAGACCCATCAATAGATGTCTTTTGGCAGTGACAATGTGAGACGATTAGTTTATCAGGGGAGGCTAACAATGCAATTATGACAAAGATATCTCTATATATAGATTTAAAATTGCTGAAACCAAAGGAAAATGAGTTTACATTGGAAATTTTCGTTACACCAGATTGCCAGTTATTTGAGGCCAATCAGCGCCTCTCTTCCAGGAGAAAAAATGCTTCATAAAAACAGGTAAAATGTTCCTGTGAAATCAGACCAATAGGAAAATGAAACCTTTTTTTAAAATTAACTACAAAGTTTCAGCATAGGAAATTACACCATAATTTGCTCTTTAGATTAATCTTATCAGCTTGGGGTTGCTGCTGGCTTTTTACTTTGCATAGAAGGAAGAGGCCACAGGTGTCCGAATTTGTGTTAGTGCCATCCTCCTGGGGAAAGATCGAGTAATGTCAGGAAAGTTTGACTTGCATGGTATTTCTACCTGGCTTCTTCCAGGTATGGGGGGAATCTTGGAAACTCTCCTGTCATGGGAAAGCTGACCTGAGTTCTTTTCTGAGTGGAAGAATACAGGCACAGGCCCTCTCCTGTCCCAGCACAGGGTCTGCTGTTCTTGCAAATTCAGGTCTTCATCGAGGGACCCAGCTTGGGTCCCACCAGGTCCATTAAGGTCTTTACCAAGAAGGAGACCCTATCCTGAGACTTGAGGAGTGATCACTTTTAAAGTGAAACTTAAACACATTCCCAGGTAGTTAGGAAAAAGGACTATGATACTATCAAGTCACCCATCAGTTCTCTTTGTGAACACCCTGGCACCCACGTGCTCTTTTAATCTAATTTGTGTGGCCCTGGTGAGATGAACATTGCCTCATGCTGTCAGTGAGTCTGAAGACAAAAATTGTATATTTATGGCAAATGAAATTGTTGTTGTTTTGATTTTTGTGATGCTGGAGACCAAACCCAGTGCCCTCCACATTTGAGGAAAGCCATTTACCACTGGTCTACCTCCCCAGGCCTTTTTAATTTTTATTTTGAGATAGGGTCTCACTCAGTTGTTCAGGTGGGCTTCTGAATATTTATTTAAATTTTTTTTTAGTTGTTGATGGACCTGTATTTTTAAAATTTATTCACATGCGGTGCTGAGGATCAAACTCTGTGCCTTGCACATGCTAGGCAAGCGCTCTACAATGGAGCTACAATCTCAGCCCCATGAATATACTTTTTAAAATGAGTATATTTTATTGTGGAACTACTAAAGCAAGCTGTTTAACATATACAGTATTCATTTGTAGTGAGAACACGTAAAATCTACCTATAGTCCCTGATTTTTAAGGATACAATATATTATTATTAACTAAATTTTGTATGTTTTGACCAATATCTCCTCAGCCTTCTCTCTGCCTCCTCCTGGTGACCACCTCCCTACTCTGCCTCTGTCAGTTTAACTTTTGAGATTCCACAAGTAAGGGAGATCATGTGGTTTTTGTCCTGGGCCTGGCTTATTTCTCTAAGCATAACATCCTCCGGGTGCATCCATGTTGTGACAGGTGTCCGGGTAGCATTCTTTATTAAGGCTGAATAGCATTGAATTGTG
>JAJEJO010045313.1:1098-17830 GCA_020662805.1 Glaucomys volans
CTGTTCCCTCCCCCTCATTTCCTCCCTTCCTGCCTAAGTGACTAGGCTCAGTTTTACAGGTGAGACGCATTAGCTGAGAAACAGATAGGCAGGGCAAGGGCAGGTAATGTCCCAGAAGGTACTAATTAGCAACTCATTGCCTATAGTCCTCAATAAGGGAAGGTAAATTAAGTAATCAATGAGCTTCAGAGATCTCTGACATTCCATTCTCCCAAAGGCAGTTTCCAACTTCCAGGTGCAGATGGCCTTCACGTCCTCCATTTTATCATTTTGACCCATTTTCTTATTTCTACACTAAGTACCTATCCCCATTTCTGGCTTCAACATTACAAGTATAAATTAAAATGGGGTCCATTTTGACATAATTACATAAGCTGAGAATATAATTTACTCCAATTCAATCCCCAGATTTCCCCCATTAGATTTGCTCCTTGTTTTCCTGTTGCATTTCTTTATTATTTTGGTTTTTCTTCTATTTTTTATAGATGTTTTTTATTTGTTCTTTTTGTTTATGACAGTAAAATGCATTTTGATATAATGATGCAAGCATGGAATATATCCTACTCTAATTAGGACCCGAATATTGTGGATGTACGTGATGATGGAGTTCACTGTATTGTTTTCATATATATGCATAGGAAAATTATATCAGATTCATTTTTTTTCTTTTTCCTATAACCCTCCATTCCCTTCATACTCCATTGTTCAATCTACTGAAATTCTATTCTTCCCCTCTTGTCCCCTTTTAATGTGGGTTAGCTTCCACATATCAGAGAAAATATTCAACCTGTGACTTTTTGGAACTGGCTTATTTCACTTAGCATGATAGTCTACAGATCCATCCCTTTTCTGTGCAATGTCATAAAGCCATTCTTTTTATGGCTGAGTAATCCTCCAGTGTGAATATATACCACATTTTCTCTACTCATTCATCTGTTGAAGGGCACCCCAGTTAGTTCCATAGCTTAGCTATTGCATAGTGAGCTGCTATTTATATTTGGGCTGCATCACTATAGTATGCTAATTTTAACTCCTTTGGATATATAACAATGAATGGGATAACTGGGTCAAATGCTGGTTCCTCTCCTTGTTTCTCAGAATCTCCATACTTCTTTCCAGGGTTCTTGCACCAATTTGCAGTTCTACCAGTATTGTGTGCCTGAACTTTTTTCCCTGCATGCTCACAAGCATTTATTGTTACTTATATTCTTGAAAATTGACATTCTAAGTGATGTGAAATCTCAGAATAGTTTCAATTTGCATTATCCTAATTGCTAGAGATGTTGAACATTGTTTCTTGTATTTGTTTCCCATTTGTATTTCTTCTTCTATGAAATGTGTGTCCACTTCCTTTAACATTCATTGATTTTTTTTTCTTTTTTGCCTTAAGCTTTTTGAATTATTATATATCCTGGAAAGTAACAACCTATCTGAGGAACACGTAGAAAAGATTTTTTCCTGATCTGTAAGTTTTCTCTTCATGCTCTTTGATAGCTCAAAAAGGAAAAATGGGAGACAGACCTAGATGGATTCAGAGAAGCCTTTATTCCTTTGCAGATTCGGGTGTAATTCAGGTCCACTTTTTGGATGGTAAAATGACCCCCAGTTACAGGGGGGATTCTGGTTTTATAGGGTATGAGAAGGATGATGTAATCATAGTGTTCATGCCGTTTCGACCATTAGGGACTAGCTGTACAGAATAAAATTAGACACCGAAGGATGAGTATTCAAATCTTGCCCAGTGTCATTCAGGACTAGGTTGACATGGGGAAGGTCAGGGTTTAGGACCTAGCATTCCATATCTGCCCTTTTCCTTTAGGGCTCATTGTTTCAGGAATGCACTGGGAGAGGTTTAATGTTCCACCAATTTCTTTTCCCACTTCTCAAGCCACACTGTCCATTTTCTTGGGGAGTTATTTTATAGGAATATTATTTGCCATAACCCTTCACTCTTGATTGGTTCTGTTGCCTGAAGAAGCTTTTTAGTTTGATGCCATTACATTTATTGTTTTCTGATTTTAATTTTTGCACTTTCAGTGCCTTATTGAGGAAGTCAGTTTCTGTGCCAATATGTTGGATTGTTGGACTGACAATTTCTTCTAGTATATGCAGAGTTCCTGTTCAATACTACATCCTGGGACTGGGGATATAGCTCAGTTGGTAGAGTGCTTGCCTGGCATGCACAAGGCCCTGGGTTCAATCCCCAACACCACAGAAAAAACAAAGCAAAACAATACTACATCCTGGATCCACATTAAGTTGAATTTTGTGCAGGGTGAGTGATACAGTTAACTTTCATTCTAGTATGTGTGGATTTCTCATTTCTACAGCACCATTTGTTGAAGAGGATATATTTTCTCCAATGTGTACTTTTGGTGCCTTTGTCTAGTATGAGGTAATTGTATAATGTGAGTCTGTCTCTGTGCCTTCCATTCTACTCCATTGGTCTTATCGCTTGTTTTGTGCAAATACCATTCTGTTTTTTTACTATAACTCTACAATATAATTTAAAGTCTGGTATCATGATGCCTCCTGCTTCACTTTTCTTGCTAAGGACTGTTTTAGCACTTCTGGACCTCTTACTTTTCCAAAAGAATTTTATGACTGCTGCTTTACTATTTCCATGAACTTCATTGGAATTTTGATGGAATTTTCACTTTGTACAGTGCTTTTGGTAGTGTGGTCATCTTGGCAATATTAATTCTGCCTTCCAAGAACTTGAGAGGTTCTTACATCTTCTAAGGTCTTCCTCAATTTATTTCTTTAGTGTTCTGTACATTTTATTTTAGAGGTCTTTCACTTTGTTGTTAGATAAATTCCCACAATTTCTGTTTGTTTGTTTATTTGTTTGTTTTTGAGGTTATTGTGAATGGGCTGGTTTTTCTAATTTCTCTTTAAGCTAATTTTTCTTTGGAGTAAAGGAACACAATTGATTTATAAGTTAATTTTGAATCCTGCTACTTCTCTGAATTCATTTATGAGCTCTAGAGGTTTTATGGTAGAGTTTCTATTTTAATATAGAATCATGTTGTTAGCAAACAGAGATAATTTTAGCTTTTCTTTTCCTAACCATATTCCTTTCATTTCTTTCTTTTCCCTAATTCTTCTGGGTAGAGATTCTAGGACTGTGCTGAATAGAGGTTGTAAATGTGGACATCCCTATCTTTTTCTTCTTTTTAGAGGAAATTGTTTCAATTTTTCTCTGCTTAGAATGATGTTGGCCTTGGTTCTAGTATATATAGGTTTTACAATGTTGAGTTATGTTCCATCTATCCCTACTTTTTCTAGTGTTTTGACCAAGAGTGATTATGTATTTTCCCAAATGGTTTTTCTGTGTCTATTGAGGTAATCATGTTATTCTTGTTTTTAATACTATTGATATGATGAATTTTGTTTATTTATTTCCATATGTTGAAACAACTTTGCATCCCTGGGATGAACCCCACTTGATCATGGAGCATACTTTTTAATATGTTTTTTAATGTAACTTGCCAGTATTATATTGAGAAATTTTTGTCTATGTTCTAGTTTCATTCCCTTATGATCTGATAGAATGTCAGGTAGTATTTCTATTTTTTGTTTTTTTGTATTTGTTAAGACATGCTTTGTGCCATAATAGATGGTCTATTTTAGACAAGGATAGATGTGCTGCTGAGAAGAAAATCTATTCAATGATGGATGAAAACTCTAAATATGTCTATTAAATCTAAATCACTGATTATATTATTTAGTTCTAGAGTTTCTTTGTTTAGTTTTTGTTTGGAATATCTATCCAGTGGTGAGAAAGGCATGCTAAAATCACCCAGTATTATTGTGTTGTGGTCTCTTTGAATTTGAAATTGAGAAGGGTTTGTTTGATGTTCATAGATGCTCCATTTCAGGGGGCATATGTATATTTACAATTGTTACATCTTGTTGATGTATGATTTCCTTAAGCAGTATGAAATGTCCTTCTTTATCACTTCTGACTAAATTTGGTTTGATTTCCACTTTGTCTGATATGAAAATGGAAACCCCTGTTTGTTTACACAGTCCATGTGAGGTATTTATTTTTTCCCAACAATTCACCCTCAGTCTGTGAATGTCTTTCTAGGATGTTATTATTTTGAAGACAGCATATATTTAAGTATTTTTTTCCAATGCAATCTGCTAGTCTATGTCTTTCTTTCCCTAATATGTCATTGTCTGTTTTTCTTATCAGGGTGATATTAGATTCACAGAATGTGTTTGGGAAGTTGTCTTCTGTTCTATTTTGTAGAATAATTTGAGGAGGATTGGTATTATATCTTAAAAGTCTGGTGGTACTCACCTGAGAATCTGGTGCTATGATATTCTTAATTGTTAGGTTTTTGATGGCATCTTCAATTTCCTTAATTGAAATTAATCTGTTCACATTTTCTATGTCCTCCTGGTTCAATTGGTATAGGTCATATATCTTTAGCAATTTGTTAATGTCCTCAAGATTTTCTAGCTTATTGGAGTATAAATTTTTGAAATAGCTTTTGATTATCCTATTTCAGTAGTACTTATGGTAATATTTCCATTGTTGTCACAGATTTTAATAAAATGTACTTTTTCTGTCTCTTGATTAGCTTGGCTAAAGGTTTTCAATTTTTATTTTGTCTTCCACAGAATCAATTTTTTGGTTCATTGATTTTTTAATCTCATGTCATTAATTTTGGCTCTAATTTTAATTATTTCTATGTTGTGCTGATTTCTTTTTTTAATTGTTATTAGTTGTTAATGAAGTTTTATTTATTTATTTGTATGCAATGCTGAGAATCGAACAAACTGCCTCACACATGCTAGGCAAGCACTGTACTACTGAGCCACAATTCCAGTCCTTGTTGTAGTTATTTCTGTGTTGATTTTTCCTTTTATTAGGGTCATAAGACAAAATGTTAGCATATTTATTTGGTGTCTTTCTGTTTTTTTAAAGTATGATCTCAACGTTATGAACTTTCTTCTTACATCTACCTTCATAGTGTCCCAGAGATTATAGTATATTTTATCATTATTCTCATTTACCTCTATGTATGTGTATATCACCCCTACTTTCTTCTAGTATCTATTCATTATTCAATAGTGAGTTATTCAGTCTCCAGATGTTTGAGCAATTTTTATTCATCTTCTCATTAATTTCTAATTCTATTCCATTATGGTCTGATAGAACGCAAGCTATTATCTATTTTTTTGAGTTTGCTAGGATTTTTTTGTGTCCTAAACTATGACTTATTTTAGAAAATGTTGCAGGTTGCTGCTGAGAAGAATTTGTATTCAGTCATTAATGTATATATATATCTGTTAAGTCTAAATTATTAATTGTACTTCTTTTAGTTCTATAAGTTCTTTATTTAGTTTTTGCTTGGATAATCTGTCTAGTAATGAGAGATGAGTGTTAAGGTCACCAAGTATTATTGTATTGTGGTCTACTCAAATCTTCATATTGAGAAGGGTTTCTTCGATGTATGTAAATGCTCCATTTTGGGGGGCATAAATATTTACAGCTCAGATATCTCCCCTTCTACTCCAGGTATTTATGTCCAATTATTTGTCTGAGAGTAGAAGGGGAGATATCTGAACTGCATGCATTCATTTGTAAGTCATCAGTTATTGGATGGTATTTAAAGCCATCCTCGATAAGGCACAAATGATTCTACTGTGGCTTAGTAAAATACTATAATTCAAAAAAATTATAGCTGTTAATTCTTCTTATTTTTATCACTCCTTTAAGCATTATGAAATGGCCTTATTTGTCTCTTCTGATTAACTTGGATTGAATCTCATTTTATCAGGTATAAGATTAGAAACACATGCTTGCCTTTGAGATCCATGTGAATGATAAGATTTTACTATCCTTTTACCTTCAGTCTGTGGATGTCTTTACCTATGAGGCAAGTCTCTTGGAGACAGAATATTGTTGGGTCTTGTTTTTTTATCCAATCTACCAGTCTGTGTCTTTTGTGTGATGAGTTAATTCCATAAACACTCAGCATTATTATTGAAAAATGAATTTTATATCCTGGCATTTGATTTATTTCTCATTTTAAAGTTGAATTAGATTGTCTTTTGATATACTATTCTTAGTTTCATCTTCCAGCAGTTTTCATATGTATTCTCCATTTCATGCTCATGAAATATTTTATTTAGTATGTTTGGTAGTACCAATTTTCTTGTGAATTCTTTTAACTTGTTTTTATCAAAAGTTATGGAATATTTTAATTTTATCCTCAAATATGAAGTTTGTTTTTACAGGGTATAATATTCATGGATAACATACATTTTCTTTTGGAGCTTTGTTTAAATTACTTCAAGCCCTCCTAGCTTTTGTGGTCTGGGTTGAAAAATCAGCTGAATCCAGATTGGTCTACTTCTGAATGTGATAAGTCATTTTTCTCCAGCTGCTTTAAAAATTCTGTCCTTTCTCTGTAGGTTAGGCAGAAATGTGCCTTGGAATGGGTTTGTTGTAATTTTGTCTATTTGGAGTACTGTATGCCTCTGTTATTTGATTCTCCATTTTATTTTTAAAATTTTTGAATTTTTTCTGTTATTATTTCATTGAAAATATTGTGTATTTCTTTATTTGTACATCTGAACCTCTATAAATCCTAGATTTTATCTTTTACTGTTATCCCATATGTCTTGAAAATTCTGATCATGGTCTCTTAACATTTTTTCTCCATGATCAAGTTTATTTCCAAGATCATGGGGCTGGGGTTGTGGCTCAGTGGTAGAGTACTTGACTAGAATGTGTGAGGCACTGGGTTTAATACTTCGCACCACATACATGTAAGTAAAATACAGGTCTATCAAGAGCTAAACAAATATTTTTTAAAAATTATGTATATTGTTTGTTGCCTGATAATCTATCTTTCAGATGATCTAGTCTATTGGCTATACTTTCCATTGAATTTTTAATTTGGTTTATTGATTATTCCATTTCAAGTGTTTCCAATTGATTCTTCTTCAAAATTCCTACCTCCTTTTCAAAGTGATCTTTCACTTATTGTATTTTCTTTTTGATTCCACTCTTTACATCATTTTTACCTCTTAGATCATCTTATCTTGAACTTTCTATATTTGTTTAATTTTCTATGTATACTTAATTTTCTTTAAGCAACTGTAGAGTTTCTAATTTTATTCCTGGTTTTATTCTGAGGTCTTTAATCCCACTTGTAGTTGGCTTTTGTCCAGGGTGGCAAATAGGGATCAAGTTTTATTTCATTTCTACATATGACTATCCTGTTTTCATAGCACAATTTGTTAAAAAAATCTCTTTTCTCTAGCATATAGTTTTGGCAGCTTCATCACATATCAGGACAATGTATCTATGTGGATTTGTCTGTTTTCTATTCCAATGATTATATATGTCATATATATATGTTTATATATATGTATTTTTACATATGAGTTTATATATACATAAATTAAAATAGATATATGAAAAACAATTTTTGGTACTAGATTGAGTGTAGAAATAATTTGTCAATTAGCTACATATACTACTAACCACTTCTTAAGTTATTTCCATATTTTCATTAGTACATTAGAGCTTTACATAATGATGGGATTTACTATGACATATTCATACATGAATCCAATATAAAAATATACAACATCATTCCCTGATGTTTCCCTTTGCTTTTCCCCTCCCTTCCCCAGTTTCCTTTTTTTCCTTTTTTATTGGTTTTTTTTTAGATATACATGACAGTTGAGTATATTTTGAGATATTATACATGCAGGAAATATAACTTATTCTAATTAGGATCACATTCTTTTGGTTGTACATGATGTGGAATTTCATTGGTCATGTATTCATATGAACATAGAAAGTTATATCAAATTCATTTAATGTCTTTCCTATTCCCATGACACTTTCTTACCTTCATTACTCTTTGTCTAATCCAATGAACTTCTGTTATTCTCTTCCCACCCTTTATTGTGTGTTAGCATCCACATATCAGAATATTTGGCCTATGGTTTTTTTGGGACTGGCTTATTTCACTTAGCATGATAGTTTCTAGTTCTGTCCATTTACCAGCAAGTGACATAATCTCATTCTTCTTTAAGGATGAGTAATATTTCATTGTGCATACATACCACATTGTCTTTATCCATTCATCTGTTGAGGGCCACCTTGTTTGGTTCCATAGCTTTGCTCTTGTGATATGAGTTTCATCACTCTAGTATGCTGATTTTAAATCTTTTGGATATGTGCTGAAGAGTGGGATATCTGGGTCAAATTATGGTTCCATTCCATGTTTCCTGAGGAATCTCCATATTTCTTTCCAGAGTGATTTCATCAATTTGCAGTTCCACCAGCAATGTATGAGTGAATATTTCTCCCCATATTCTCACAAATATTTATTATTTCTTGTATTCTTGATAATTGCCATTCTGACTGGGGTGGGATGGAATCTCAATAGAGTTAATTTGTATTTCTCTAAATACTAAAGAAATTAAACCTTTTTTATGTATCTCTTGACCATTTGTATTTCTTCTGTGAAGTGCCTGCTAAGTTCCTTTGCTATTTATTGATTTTTTTGGGGGGTGATCTTAAGTTTCTTGAGTTCTTTATATATCCTAGATATTAATGCTCTGTCTGAAGTGAAGGTGGCAAATATTGCTCCCCTTCTGTAGACTTTCTTTTCACATTCTTGTTTTCTTTACTGTGATGAAGATGTTCAGTTTGATGCCATCCCATTTATTGATTATTGATTTTACTTCTTTGCTTTAGAAATATTTGTCTTTCTTTCTTTGGTACATGTTTATGTGATTTTGGTATCAGGCTGATATTAGTTTCATAGAATAAATTTGGAAGTGTTTCTTCCATTTCTATTTCATTTACTAGTTTAAAGAAGTATTAATTCAAGGTGTTCTTTGAAGGTCTGGAAGAACTTGGCTGAGAATCCATCCAGTCCTGGGATTCTCTTTGTGGTGGACTTTGGATGGCATCTTCAATTTCATTACTCTAAATTGATCGGTTTAAGTTTTCTGTGTCCTCCTTCATTAATATGGGTAAGTCATATTCTCTAGAAATTTGTTGATGTTTTCATGATTTTCTATTTCATTAAACTATAGATTTTCAAAATAGTTTTTATCATCTGTTCTCAGTAATGTCTGTACTGGCATTCCATTTTCATCATGAATTTTAGTAATTCAAATTTTCTCTTTTTTCTTCATTAGCATGGCTAAGGATTTATCAAATTTATTAATTTTCTCAAAAAAACAACTTTTTTCATTGAGTTTTTGAATTCTATTTGTTTCAATTTCATTGATTTCAGCACTGATTTTAATTATTTCCTGCCTTCTGTTTTTGGTATTGATTTTTTCTTTCTCTTGGGGTCTTTAGATGTAATGTTAGGTTATTCACTTGGTGACTTTCTATTCTTTTATTGAATGAGCTCAATACAATAATCTTTCCTCTTAGAACTGTCTTCATAGTGTCCCAGAGATTTAGGTATGTTGTGTCACTATTCTCATTTGCCTCTAGTATTTTTTTAATTCATCCCTGATTTGTTTTGTTATCCTTTAGTCATTCAATAGTGTATTATTTTCCATTTATTAGGGTAGATTCTAATTTTATTTCATCTTGATATGTAATTTTATCCTTTTATTATCTTATGTAATGCAAGATATTATTTCTATTTTTGTATTTACAAAGAGTTGCTTTGTGGCCAAAATATGGTCTATTTTAGTGAAAAATTCATTTACTGCTGAGAAGAAAGTGTATTCAGTCATTGATGGATGAAATATTCTATATATGTTGGTTATGTCTAAACTATTAACTGTATTTTTTATTTCTAGAGCATCTTTATTTAGTTTTTGGTTGGAAGATCTATTAGTTAGTGATAGACATGTATTAAAGTCACCCAGTACTATCTATTATATATTTAATTTTTTTTTTGTACTGGGGATTGAACCCAGGGCACTCCACCACTGAGCCACATCACCAACCCTATTTTGTATTTTATTTAGAGACAGGGTCTCCCTGAGTTGCTTAGGGCCTCGCTAAGTTGCTGAGGCTGGCTTTGAACTCACAATCCTCCTGCCTCAGCTTCTCAAGTGCTGGGATTACAGGCATGCACCACTGCACCCAGCTTCTATTTAATTCTTGAAATTGTGAAGAATTTGTTTGAGTGTGTAAATGCTCCATTGTTTGGGGTATAAATATTTGTAATTGTTATGTCTTGTTAATGTCTAATTCCCTTAAGCAGAGTGAAGTGACCTTCTTTGTTCCTTTTGATTAACTTTGGCTTTGAGTCCACTTTATCTCATACAAGGATATGTATAAGCCCCTCGTGTATGAGTTCCATGTAAATATATTTTCCATCATTTTGCCATCAGTCTGTGGATATCATTGCCTATGAGGTGAGCCTCTTGGAGACAGGATATTTTTAGGTCTTGATCTTTAATTCAATCTGTCAGTTTATGTCTTTTGACTGATGAGTTAGTGCCATTTACATTCAATGTTATCATTGAGATATGATTTTTATTCCCTGTCATTTGAATTATTTCTGGTTTTTAATTTGAATTAGTTTCTCTTTTGATTACCTATTCTTCTAGTATAGTTCTCTCCTTCACTGGTTTTCACTTTTATTTTCATTGGTTCTTCGTGGAATATCTTATTGATTACTTTTTTTGTAGTGTAGGCTCTCTAGTTGTGAAATCTTTTAACTTTTGTTTATCACGAATGATTTTTATTTTATTGTAAATTCTGAAGCTTAATTATTCTGGGAATAGTATTCCTGGTTGGCACCAATTTTCTTGCAGAGATTGGTACATAGTATTCCAAGACCTCCTATAATTGAGGGTGTGAGTTGAGAAACAACAAAGCTGAGATCCAGATTGATTTCCCTCTATATGTTACCAGCTATTTTCTCTGGAAGCCTTTACAATCTCTCCTTATTCTGTATGTTAGGCATTTTTCATAATTTGTCTTCATGTGGGTCTGTTGTAATTTTGTATAGTTGGGGTCCTTTACACCTCCTGTATTTGATTTTCCATTTTATTCTTAAGGCTTGGGAAAATTTCAGGTATTATTTCAATAAGAAGATTGAACCTTGCTTTCGTTTGTACTCCAAGTCTTTATCTATCCCACAAAATCTTACATTTGGTCTTCATATTATCCCATATTTGTTGGTAGTTCAGTTCTTGGTCTCTTAACAGTTTTCTCCATGATCAACTTTATTTTCAAGATTATATATTTCATCTTCATCACCTGAAACTCTGTCTTCCAAGTGGCCTTTTCTGCTAGCGATACTTTCCAATGAATTTTTAATTTGGTTTATTGATGCTTTTATTTTAAGGATTTCTGACTAATTCTTCAGAATTTTTATATACTTATTGAAGCGATCTTTCACTTTTTGTATTTTCTCTCTGATTTTTCTTAGGTCATCTTTACCTCATAGATCAGTTGAACCATGAACTTTCTGAATTCCATCTCTTAAATATCCTTCACTGTGTTGTTGAAGGGGTGTGTTGTTGAAGAATTCTGTGTTTATTGGGGTGGTTAGTTCCCTTGCTTCCAACATTGTTTGTCTACTCATCTAACTGGATGGATCTGAATATCTGTAGATTTTCTACCTTATGAGTTCATAGTGTCCATCTAAGTTACTAGTACCTCAAAGATTGGAGGGGAAGCCCAATTATATCAACAATCTATGTAACAATACATAGCAGTAGAATAGGTACTTAGTAACTGTTTTGATATCTACAGTGTTAATTGGTACAATATATAGAAATAGTAGGATGGCAACTTCCATCAGCTAAAAGAGTAAATAATCATGAATATGTCTGGCATAAAATCAAACAATATTTCTTGTCTGTCATTTTTTCTGTATTAATCATTTCTGTGAAATAAGTGGTAAGGGCAGACATATACATCAATTAGTATTAAGAGGTGTTAAGGAAAGAGTTGAGTATTGGTAAAGAAGAACAGAGAAGAAGATAGAAACATTTTTGAAATTTCATGGGGTATGGACATGGTGAAGTGATGAAGTGGTAACTTAGGATATATTGTTAATGAGAAAGAGGAAGAAAAATAAAAGTAAGAATATAAAAGAAGAGAGAGAAAATGGAATTTGGCTGTCAGGCAGTAGAACAAGTAGAGAGGGAGACAATAGAGATAGTGGCAAACACTAAAAAATACAAAATCAAAGTATTCTAATGAAAAAGCATAACCCTCAAAATATAGAGATTTGCAAAATAAAACTTTCAGAAAAAGGGTCATGTGTATGTATAAGGTTATTTGTATGTTTAGGAGTCCTTGTGTCAATCAATACACATTCAAATAAAACAAAACCCAAATATAAAAAAAAAAAAACAAAAACAAAAACAGAAAAAAAAAAAAAGTTTTGGGAAAATTTAAGAAATTAAGGAGTCATTTCCACTGTGGTGGACAAAATAATGAGTGTATGTGTTTGCTGTCTGTACCTCACTGATTTTTTTTCATTTCTTCTTGAGCTATGAACTAAAAGTGGGAGTATGAGCCATGAACTGTTGAGTACTTCTCTTTTTACTGTGTTACTCACTGAGTTAAAATTTGAGGTTTAAGATTTCCCAACTTTCTTTCTTGGGAGATTTTGTGGGCAGCTGGGTTGTGGGTTATGTGGCAAAGCCTGGACTAGGGCAGGTGGGTCTGACAGCAAAGTGGTGTGTCAGGAAACCTGGGCTGCAGCCAGGCGAGGAAGTGTCTAACTAGGTCATGCTGTGTAGTGCCTTTTTCAAGCAGGCCTAGTCAGCCTGGCTGGGTGATCCAGATGATGGAGTGGTTAGATAGACAGACAGAATTGTGAAGCAGCTTCCTTGGTCATGTGGACTTGGATGCTGAGCTTCCATTGTGTGCTAAAGTGGCTAGATATATCTGGCAGACTGAGCTTGCCTGGTTCAGGCAGATTGGGGCTGGGTAATGGGCCTTATGGGATATCAGTGAAGTTGTGACTGGGCTTGGCAGGTCTGGTGGTGAAGCAGTGGCCTGGCAGGCTGGTCTATCATCCTAGCATGAAGAATGGTGGGCTGGGTTGGGGACTGGGGCCTGGGGGACTGGGAGACCCAGACAGGTGCCAAACTGGTGCTGGATCTGGTCCTGGGGACCAAGTTGTGTGAGGACCTGGTGGATGCTGGCTCTGGTTGGAACCATGAACCCAGTGGGTGACAAGCCAGGTGATCACCGGGACCAGTCTGCCACACAGTCACAGGGACCACTCAGCCAGGCACATTGGCAGCCAAGTACCCTCATACAAACCTTCCAGCTTCCCAACCCAGTGTAGCTGGCCTTGTTAGCCCCTGCAAGCAGCAAGACTCATGGGGTTACAGGGAGCTGGGTTCTCTCTAGCCTCTTCAGACTGTGTTCCTCCAGATGAAAAGTTCTAAATTTTTGATTTTCCATGGATTTGTTAGGCTCAGATAAGTTTTTGTTAGGCTCAGGTAGGTTTAGGTGGATGTAGCTGCAAATTCATGGATCTGGATTTCTGGTTCCTTTTGGTTCCACCACACTGGAGTATCAAGGTGGTTCCTGTCAGCTCCTCACAGATAATTGATAAGCTTAGGGTAACCTTTTTTTAGATGAATTTAATAAGTTAAACAGTTTCTGGTTCACCTAAGGCAGATTGCCCCTCGAGTCTCAGGATTTTTCACTTTAAGCCTCAGGGAGAAGCAGTTTTACCAGTGCTTGAGTTCTGGGTAACTTAACAAGGAGAAATACTGTCCTACTCTAATCCACCAACTTGTGCCTCCCTGTTCATGTTTTATTTTGAGACATGGTCTTGGTAAATTGCCAAGTCTAGCTTTGAACTTGAAATCCTCCTGTCTCAACCTCCTCAGTTGCTGGAATTATAGGTCTGCACCATTGCACCAGCTTCTGAGTAATAATAATTCTTAAAAAGTTTTCTAAGTTTCAAGTACTTTCACCACTTTCAGCAATGATCTTGATTTTTCATTCTGTGTTGAACCACATTAACACCCAATGACTTCCAATCATGTAATGAAGAGAAAGTCAACACAGATTAGTCATGTTGAAGAAGGTGACTTCTTAGAGAATCTTGTTCTGCCTCAGGTCTCACTACCCCAATCAGCCTTCAAGTACCTTTGTATCAGCCAGAAAAAGAATAACATTTACTGATGGGCATATATTTTTTGAAAGTGTTGCATCCCGTGGATGAAACTCACTTGATCATGGTGCACTATCTTCTTAATGTTTTGCATTATCATTCAACAATATTTTATCAAGCATTTTTGCATCTATGTTTGTCAGGAATATTATTCTGAAGTTTTGTTTTCTTGATGTCCCTTTGGTGGCTTCAATTTGGCAGTGTTTCCTCCTGTTCTGTTTCATGGAATCATTTGAGAATAATTGGCATTAGTTCTTCAAAGATCTGATGGAGTTTGGCTGAGAATCCATTAGCAACTGGGTTTTTCTTAACCTCAACTTTTTTGATCCTCCTTACTTTATGCTGATAACATCACTCCTTTTGTTGAACTTTGAACACTCCCAGAGAAAATAATACAACAGGAAGACAGTTTGGAATGACTTTTGACAAAACTCAAATGGTAACTTCATGTTGACTGGACAGTGTTTGTTTTTATAAGACAATATCCAGTTCCTTGGATCACCTAATTTAAGCACATCCCCCGCACATGCACCAACAACTTTGCCATGTTCTTTTCATGACCAAGCCTCAATCTTTATAAATCTTGAAATTGTCATGAGGTCAATCATCAGAAACTCCCTCTTCATGGATCTTCAGATCTCAGTTCTGCTAGCTTTAATTTGTTTGCAGTCTTCTCACAAATGTCTGCTTCATATGTTAGCCAGAAAAGGTATCCACAAAACTTGGGTTCCCCACTCTCAGGTTTTCTCCTTTCTGGCATTACTCCTCACTTTCTATGATCTATGAAATCTATCATTTTCTCGATCTGCATGCAGCCAGATTGCAGGTTTGTCTTAAGATGTTTTCACCCCTCCACCCTGGTCCTGTCTTCAAGAAAAATGATGAAAGAAAACCTGTGCCCATCCCAGTGCCATGACCTGGCTTGGTCATTCTTTAGTTCCTTTGGTAGGATTCCTTTTGTTCTTTTGTCAGAGTTTATAATTGTTGAGTCTGTTTATGTGTTGTATATAGGGAAGAGGAGGATCAGTCACACTAAGAAGTAAGCTTTGCACATCTCTCTTTTTATATTTAGATGGTGTGAAAATCCATGAATCTTCTTGTGAAAATTAAACACATATGACACACAAAACTTCTTGGTACTGTGCTATAAAATCCCAAATTCCTGTCCCTCTTTCTTACTTCTTCCTGTTTTTCTAATTAGATATATTTTCCCACACAAACCCATCCTCATTTGTAATGCAGTTCACTGTGTCAGATGTTCCATCGCTTGAAATCTGCCTCAGCAGACTGACACTTTAGGGATGCTGATGGGGCTCAGAGAAGCTGGCACCTTGGCTGTGCTGTGCCCTTCGGGGCTGGTAGGAAAGTGCACTCTCACCATCTAGTGGTCTCTAGGGAAAACTGCAGGGAACTGCATACCAAATCCGAGGATCTTTTCCATATACAAAAAACGTGGTCCTCCCAATCATGTTCACAATGCAGTGAAATGGCTTTCAGAGCTTCTTAAACAACAGATTAGTTAATGCTTTCCACCTCTGGAAGAGAAGTAAAGATCAAAGCATCTACAGGGTTTTGACTCTTAAGCTTGGGTGTGGTTGAGGTTTTTAAAGGGGACACCAAAACAGGATTCCCTGGACTCCTGGGTGCTAGGAAACCACTTGTGCAGCCTCTTGGGTCTCAGTTCTGTGTCCCTGGGCTGGAACTGACCAACCCTGAAAGACTTTCTTCCTGCAGTGTCAGTCAGTGAGGTCATCATAAAAAGCCTTTTTTCAAAGTGGTGAAAAAGATTGTGTTTTTGGAAGAAATACCAAAGCTGTGGTCAGCCCCAAATGTGTACCTGGAGGGATCATGAGAATTAGGATCCCTGCATCTGATACTGTAGGTCTGGGTGTGGTTTGAGAATCTTCATTCTATCATGTTATCCAGTGAAGCTCAGTTGGTCTGGGGCCCACTCTTAAAAACCCATTCTCAACCATAGTGTAACTTAGGCAGAACTGTTTCTTCTTAAATGATGGGGGACAAACAGATATGAGAATGCGAGGTTAAGAGAATAATTGTAAATTGGCTCACTGTGCTCATTCCCACATGCTTTCTTTTTCAAGAAACAATTTACCTGAAACCCTGCCTGGCCTAAGTGGACAGAATATGTCATATTCCTCAGCAAACTACCTGTTTTCTGCAGAAATGCAGGCCTGAAATGTTGATAAGGAAGACTTTAGCGACTTTTTCCATAGGCCCAGATGCCAAAACTCACAAAGATAAAGATAATCCCTTCTACTAATAAAATCTTAAGAATTTTTGGTTAAGAATTCAATGAGAACCTTTTAGCATGGGCCAAAATGACCTAGAGTTGTTATGGCAGTGGGGACTTGACAGTCTGCAGTCATTACCTGTCAGTCAAAAATCAAGATGTGGACATTGTTGGGACTCAGAAAACTTCTCTGGGACTCTCTAATGAAGCTAGAGTGCAGAAGAGACCCACAGTCTCTCTCATTTCTGAGAAGGCTCACTCTCTCCCTTGAGAGTATCCCTTTCCCTTGTCCTATCCCTTCAATAAACTCATGCCTGTTACTTTAAATGACATTTCTGAAGTCTTTCTGACTTGATCACAAGAATTGGGA
>JAJEJO010045316.1:0-11611 GCA_020662805.1 Glaucomys volans
ATTCTTCCTGCCCAGGATTGTTTTGGCTATTCTGGGTCTTTTGTTCTTCCATATGAATTTCATGATTGCTTTTTCTATTTCTGTGTGGAATGTCATAGGAATTTTTATTGGAATTGCGTTAAATTTGTACAGCATCTTTGGAAGTATGGCCATTTTGATTATATTAATTCTACCTATCCAAGAACATGGAAGATCTTTCCATCTTCTAAGGTCTTCCTCAATTTCTTTCTTTAATGTTCTGTAGTTTTCGTTGTAGAGGTTTTTCACCTCTTTTGTTAGATTGATTCCCAAGTATTTTATTTTATTTGAGGCTATTGTGAATGGGGTTGTTTTCCTCAATTCACTTTCAGATGATTCATTGCTTATGTAGATAAATGCATTTGATTTATGTGTGTTTATTTTGTATCCTGCTATTTTGCTAAATTCATTAATTAGGTCTAAAAGTTTCCTGGTGGAGTTTTTTGGATCCTCTAAATATAGAATCATGTCATCTGCAAGTAGTGACGACTTGAGTTCTTCTTTTCCTATTCGTATATAGGATATCATGTTCTGGGTCCTGACGACACAATAAAGGAGAACCACACCATGCTGATTCACAGCTGGTGATTTTATCTCATAAATTTCATGAAAGAAATCATATCCCTACATGACATTAGGTTTTTAGATAGGCACTTGGTGATCTCAGACTTTAGCTTCAGTGTATGCATCATTCATTTTTATGAAAACACCTTTGAATAGTGTGTAAAAGGAATGGCATAACTCATCTGCCCAAGATAATCAATTTAATATAATAAATGAGCATGTTAAGGATTCTTTACTCATATTCTAATGAAATGAACATAGTGAATCATTTAAACATAAATATTTTTTTAATTAAAGAAGACCTGGTTAGGGGCTGGGGTTGTGCCTCATTGGCACAGTGCTTGCCTAGCACGTGTGAGGCACTGGGTTAGATCCTGAGCACCACATAAAAATAAATAAATTAAATGAAGGTATGGTGTCCATCTACAACTAAAAAATATATATTAAAGAAGAAGAAGACCTGGTTAGTGTTCTGAAAGCATCACCCTCCTGTTGCAGGATTTGAACTGAGACCTTCAAGTTACCTCTTTTTTCTTGACCTCCATGACCTGGGCAGAAAAGGAGCTAAGTTGGGAGGGAGGTAATTGAAGGTCAAATTAGGCTGACCTTTCCCTTGCTCCTCTTTCAGGGCAGCCCCACTGAGACTGGTGGGTGTGAAGAACCAATGAAGCATACTGTCGATGAGGAGGTTATTTGCCTCATGTTCAGGGATGTACTTGTGGATTAGAAGGAATTGGATTGACCCTCCATATTCCTGCACCCATGATGCTGACGGGAGTTGGTGGTGATTTTCTTACGCTTACTCTGTGTGAGATGCATGTTTTCAACCTTTTTTATTATCAATAGGCAGATATTGATCATGTTAGTGCAATGAAAGAAATGAATTACACTCATGCAAGCTTTATGAAATATGATACAATTAACCTGAAACCTAAGCATTCAGGTCAATTTGCTATTTCTCTGTAGACAGCACGCATGCATATTTTGCTTTTCTGATAGGATGAAATGGAGACACCGATACGGTTCCCACTCACTAAAAGGCAAATAGCATCTCTTTAAAGTTCAATTAGCAATCTATTAAACTAATCATTAATGTAGCAATTTTTAAAGTTCATCTGCTTTAAAAGGTTCCCATGATTAGGAAACTGAGGGGAAACCTGAATGAAGCCTCTTGCTTTTGACACTAATTTTAGACACGTAGCTAAGTATTGCCTTTGCTGCAGATAACAGCTCTGACACATGGGTGGTGATGCTGGCAATGACATTGTTTTTCAGCAGCTCAAACTGCTTGCAGCCACCAGCCCTTCATTTGGGCCTGTGCAAGTGTCTGAAGAGTGATGTTTTGACATTGGAGGGCCAAAACCCCACCTCGGCACCTGCCAGGGGCCACCATTCTCTCAACACCCATGAAGGGCCATGAAGTTTGGCTACACCCATACCGACCAGGGACAACTTCATTCTTCCTTGTCTACCCCCAATCACTTTCTTCCACGCCTTGCTTAGATCACCTGCTTCTTTACCCCATGAATATCCCCAAACTCTACCCTGGGGAGGCAGATCTGAGATGACCTCCTGTCTCCATGCAAGACCACCTCATGAACAAACACTCCCTTTCGCAGAACTTGTGATTTCAGTAATTGGTATATGACACAGTGGGAAAAATGGGTCTGGTTCAGTAATAATTACTTAGGCTTAAAAACTAATGCTGTATACCATATCCTTGTTCTGGAGACCCCCCACATCAGCGTTAGGCCTATTTACTTGCCTCAGCCTACATTTTCTGAAGTCATTTGATCACAGAACTATTTCATGCAATATTACGCTATATGGATCCAATGTTCTGTGAACACCAGCTTTCAGAGGGTGGTCTACAGAATGTCAGAGATTTTAAAGAATAGAGCATTGATCTCCTGTGGCTGAAATACTTTGAGGATTTGGAAAGTAACCTGAGCCAGGCATGGTGGCGCACGCCTGTAATCCCAGCACTTGGGAGGCTGAGGCAGGAGGATCGTGAGTTCAAAGCCAGCCTCAGCAACCTAGTGAGTCCCTAAGCAACTCAGTGAGACCCTGTCTCTAAATAAAATACAAAATAGGGCTGGGGATGTGGCTCAGTGGTGGAGTGCCCCTGAGTTCAATCCCCGGTTCTCCAAAAAAAAAAAGAAAGTAACCTGTACATTTTTAAGGTTGGAAAATACGTTGCTTCTTAACAACACATTTCAATCTCTGGATTAATTTATTAATAAGTATCACTAACTCAAAGAAGTTTTCACCCAGTCTTAATACTCACTAAATACACCTCTAAATTCATACAGTATATTTTTTTAAATTTGGAACTCCCTGTTCATTTTATTTTGCTTTGTGAGATCCATGACGAAATAATTTCTATGTTTAAATGTATAAGAGATGGTCATCCAAACATGATAATTTTCCAGGACCACAGCCAAATTTTTTTCATTATACATTTATTTTTAAAAACTTCAAGGTCAATCTGGGTATGTAGGTGATTAATTTGGCTATAGAGTATCAGTTATATTTTATATCCTTGGTTAAAAATTTAGGATAAAAAATTTTCTTCTCAAAACATTGTAATGATGATTACCATTAAATATTGAGTAAAAATACGTGAGCCACTGTGTTAGTTCCAATAATTAATTGGCTTTATTTTCCTATCACAAATTTTGTCCAAATGAAAATGAATAGTAAATCTGCTTGCAATTCTGAACTCATTTTCAATAGGCAATGGACGGAAAAAAAAAATGTTTCAGATTTCATTTTAGTTGGCTTTTATTATTCACACAGGAAAATATGCATAGGGCAGATTTTCTAGGAAATGAGATGTCCTTTTTGGTGAGAAGAGAGTTGATTGACACACTTCAGCATGCCTATTGCATGACAAGGTCATTTAATTGGGTCCTTTAAATTTAGGGAAGGGAATAATCACATTCTCTCTATGCTGCAAGTAAATAGGGCTTAATTCATTGGAAATAATTAGCACTACTCCATACAAAATTTACAAAGATTAGAAATAAATACATTCTATGCTAAACCTTTGAGCATTAAAATTGACCTACTTAGTTATAGACACACAGTGGGGGGGTAATTCCAAGAAAACAGGTCATCTAATAAAAATTCCCATGACACCTCCCTTTCTACCTCCCCTTTATCTAGTATGCATTAATTTTGTGACATTTCTACAGAAATTAGTAACTTCTGAAGAACTTTTAGAAGCATTTGCTATACCAACAATGTTAGAAGAACATGAATTTAGCATTAGTAAGTGCAATGCGATGCTTTTATTTTATCTTCTAGTGTATAAAAGGTGTTTTCAATACTAAGGGGAGGGCTGGGGATATAGCTCAGTTGGTAAAGTGCCTGCCTTGCAAGCACAAGGCCCTGGGTTCAATCCCCAGCGCCACAAAAAAAAAAAAAAAAAAAAAAAGGGAGTCAAAGTAGATTATTCATGTATGAATGGAGAAGACTACAAAAATGGTTTTAGCCATTTACTCAATACTGTAAATCCAAAATAAAAAATTAGATTTACCTTACTAATTAATAACCCTAGCTATATTGGTAATTATATGATAGGCAATTCTTACTTCCAATTTAATTTTCTCTTGGATTTCCCTTGTTCATTTAGGCATACTGTAATTACAACCATCTAGCTTTTAGCCTTTAGACATAATATTTGTACTACTGATTAAAATTATTTTTGCTAAAATTTACATGAGTTTGGCTGTTATTATACCTGAATCTATGAAAAGTGTCTGATTTAAAATCATATGCATAAATACTGCCAACATGCATTCCTCAGCAGCTGTTAAGGAGGAGATTCAATTATATACACATCACCCCAAAGTGAGCTCATCCTGATGGAAGCAGCATTAGGAAGAGAAGGCAAGAGGGGAAGTCAATGAAAGATTGGCTCCGTTACAATGCCATCTGTTAATCTATGACCTTGCTTCAGTAGTTCTGTGCTCTTCTATTGATTTAACAACATTAATATTATTTGACAACTGCCTAGTGTCTATGAGAAATGCTAATTTTTTGCCCAAGAGTTGTTGTTTCAACCATGAAAATGTTATTTGTACATCAATCATTTTTGCTGTACATCTGGTTGGCAAATATTGGATTTATAGAAAGTCATCGAGAGGAGTGTGCATATAACTCTTGGATCTTAAATGAAGTCTACCTACGAGGCTACATTGATGACTTTTTCCCCCATGAAATCCCTGAGAACTCTGCAGGTTCACAGAGGAGAGATGCACTACCGAAGCACAAATTAGTTAGAACAGCATTCCAGGTTATTGCAAGAACCTGATTCCAGTTCAGGATTACCTAGATATTTGCAACCAGCATCACATTGTTTAAAATGATGCACTGAAGAGCTGTCATTTCACCTTTGGAAAAAATGTTTCTTTTGGGAAGTATCATTAGATACATAAAGCAACGTGTCACCTTGTATGTGTTATTTTATCTACAGATTACTAGTTTCTGTTTAGGCAGTTCCAAAGACATGTAAATCCATGTGTGGTAATTTAGTCAACAAGCAGGTCAGTGAGGAAGGTAACTGAGGTCAGGGTCCTCCCTGTGATCCCTGCAGACACATGATCTGTGTCTAATATCAAGTCTCTTTGTGCAAAAAATTATTTAATACTAACAGCAATGTTTTGCCTTATCAATGTTATCTATGTAAATATTTTTCAATGATGGGAAGATTTCTATCTATGCAGCAACTTTATGTAATTAATGGCCAATCTGCACCCAAACAAACCATTCCCAGTAGAATTTAGCTATTTTTATTATTACCCCTGTTCTTTACAGTCATGTTTTCCCTTTGGCTAGAAACGAAATAGACTATTTGAGAGAGCAGACAGCATGAAAATGATGGATTATATAGCAGAGATGATTCATTTTTTATAGTGATTAATTTCAGACCAAATAGGCAATGCCTATGACTCAGGAACCATAAGAGATCTGGGCAAATAACAAGGGAATGATGTGATTAGACTAATGTGAGCAGTAGATAATAGCAATGGTATTAGATCTAGCTGATCCTAATACATAATAGATGTGCATTCCATCACAATTAAAAAAGATATTTGGAGTCAGTGGTTTGGAATAGACAATTGTATTGTCAGAGTTAGGACAATTTTATTTCTTTCTTTTCAATAAGGACACATTTATTTTTCTTGCCTTATTGCACTGGCTGGAACCTTCAGTATGCTATTAAGTAGAAGTGGTGGGAACAAACTTCCTTGCCCTCTTTCTGATTTTGTGATGCTTCAGTGTAGTTTTCATATGTGTTCTATCTAATTTAGCCAATTCCCTCTATTGCTGATATCTTGAGGAGTTTCTTCTTTTTTAATTAAAAAATGGGTGTTGAACTCTTTCAAATGTGTTTCTATATGTGTTAAGATGATTTTAAGATTTTTATTATCTAGTTTGGTAAAACTATTTTGATTATATTAATTGATTTTCCAATGTTAAAACAACCCTGCATTCCCACGTGGTCATAACTATGATCTTTTTTATATATTGTGGGTTGCATTTGCTAAATTATGCTTAAAATTTTGGTGTCTGTGTTTGTGAGGGATATTGGTACAATAATTTTCTTGTAATATAGTTTTCATTTTGGTATTGAGAAATGCTGGTATTATAGAATGAGGAAGGATTCCCTCCTCTTCAATCTTCTGTCTGATTGGCATTATTTCTTCATTAAATGATTCATAGAATTCATTAATGAAATAACCTGAGCTTGGAGCTTAATTTAGGGGGAAAGTTTTTAACTGTAAATATAATTTCTATATTAGAAACAGGGCTATACAGGTTTTCCATTTCTTCATTATGGGGCTTTGGAAGTTTGTGATCTGAGTTACTGAATCTCTTACCTGAGTTAATGAATTTTTGATTTGTTTATAACCATTTCCTTATTACTTTTTAATAGCTCTATACACCCTAGTGATGCCCCTTCTCATTTGATATTGGCCATTTGCTTCTCTTTTTCACCTTAGTCAGCCTAGCTAAAAATTTATCAATTTTTTTTATCTCAATGAATCAGCTTTTGGTTTCATATATTTTTTTCTTATGCCTTGCTATATATAATTCGTTTTTTAAGAGATGGTGTTGATTCTTGCTTTTCATGCAACATAACACTCTGTGCCTTTTAATTGGAGTGCTTAGAAAATTTATAGCTAATATGATTATTGATATGATTTGATTTACTACCAAATTTGTTTGGTGTGGTTTTTTTTCTTTTTCTATTTGTTCCATCCATTCTATATGTGTTTCTTAATGAGAAATATATTCTTGTATCTGCTCCTCTGGACGTAATGTGGGCTTTCCCTGCTCTTATGCTCTTAATATTTCCTCGGAGTTTAGGATTTTCTGCCTGAATAATGGGATAGGAACTCTCTCCATGCTGCATGCTGGGGTACTTGCAGGGCCCGTCCCATTTGTCCTGCACCTCTCAGGCATGACTATCCTGTTTAGCCTGTGGTTCTGTTTGGAAGCTGTCATTTCCTTTATATTGTCTGTTTTTATTTTTTGTTTGTTTTGCTGTCATGGTTCCAGGTAAACCTTGTTCCTATTACTCTGTCTTGTCCACAAGCAGAATTATGCTTAGAGCATCAATAACTTAGTTATTTGTCAATCTGTAAAATCACACAACCTATAAAATAATACATTAGATTTGTAGTTGTATTTCTGTACCCAAACTTTGTGAAGATACTTTTTTTTTTTTTTTTTTTTGTACTGGGGATTGAACCCAGGGGCACTCCACCACTGAGCCACATCCCCAGCTCTATTTTGTATTTATTTAGAGACAGGGTCTCACTGAGTTGCTTAGGGCCTCGCTAAGTTGCTGAGGCTGGCTTTGAACTTGCGGATCCTCCTGCCTCAGCCTCCCAAGTGCTGGGATTACAGGCGTACACCACCGTGCCCAGCATGTGAAGATACTTTATTCCCTCGTTATGTGCATAAGATCTTCCTCCTTCCTGGAGCCCCATTCCAAGCCACTCGCCACCATTTTTCAGAACACAGCGTCTTCTCTTACAGCTACTTATTGTTGCTGGTATGATGAATTTGCATAAGAATCTGTTATGGTGGTGTTACTAGAGCCTCCACCTCGAAACACTAATTTTTATTTGAAATTTGTGGTTTTGGCTTCGTAATCACCCTTAGCCTTTTAAATGATCTCTAACATTCTTTGCCATAAGATACGAAAGACACTGTAATTATAAGTTCCTCTCTTCAGGAATGATTTTAAAATCTGACATCAATTAATTTGTAGGCCATTTTACAAGCACCTAATATTGTCATGGATTCAATTTGCATCAGGTTAATGTGTGTTTTCCAGATAGTAACTTCATTATGCAAAATTAAACAAGAACCCCCATTCCCATATGTTCCTCAGATAACTCTCTGTGGGTGACTCTTACTTCTGCAAGTCCAGGTCCTAAGGGCAAAGGCATTTACAAGCATTTTGAGAATGTTTGTACAAGGGGGGGCGCTACAAGAGATATACTTAGAGACGTGACCCTCCCTGGAGCAATCCAAAGCAGTGATGCTGAAGACCTCTCCTTCCCACCCCAGGAAGACCTCCTCACATCCAGAGTAAATCCCACTTCCCAGGCAGGTCCTCTGAGTTCCTCAATGAGGGGCCCTGCAGGGGTTGAAAACCCAGTGCACAAAGTTGCTTTAGCTGAGGTTTTTCATTGTGAAAGTAAACTTCTGTTTTGGACTCAGAGGCTGCACCTAGGAGTTTGTGAGGGGGGGCTTGGCCCTGCGGTGGCCTGGAGCCTGGGGTCACAGGGGCCAGCCAGGAGCTTAGCCTGCAGGAGTTGGCCTGGAGCTGAGGTGGTGCTGGAGCTTGGGTCCACGGGGGCTGCCTAGGCCAGTGTCTACTGGGACCTGGACCTGGGGGCTGACCAGGCGCCAGGTTCCACTGCAGCAGGCCAGGTGCTGGGGTCCAGAGCCTCTCTTTTTCTCAACAGAGGGTCTCTCTCAGCACTGCACTGCCTGGGCTTAGGGGAGGGGAGCCGTGGTGACGTAAAACTGACCTCCTGCCCTCTTCAGTGTGTCTTTCCCTCTTTCCACATTCCATCCATGTGCTGTGCCCGCTCACCTGGATTTCTTAGATCTTGTGAAGAAGGTATTTCCATATATGGGTATTTCTTTAAATTGATGTCTCTGTCAGGGGACAGGCTCTGAAGAGTCCTATTCCACCATTGGCTGACCAAATGTTTCCTTAGCATTCCACCATCCTGAGGCAAGCTGGAAACGCGATTCATGTTAAAAATCAATCTGAAGACGATTATCTTTTAACAGATGTTCTATGCTGTGACAGATCAGAGTGTCCCTGCTCCGTCTGCATCTTGACTTTGCTTTCAGAGCATTTTCATTTGACAGTGAACAGGAATGGAGCAGAAATGTTCAGTTACATTGCTGTTCACCGTTAGAGGCTCGGAGCAATGGAGTCAGCTGACCAGGACCCAAAGGTCTGAAACCGTGAGCCAATAAATCTTTCCTCCTCTAAGTTGTCTCCGTCAGGTATTTTAGTCCCTGGGAGGAAATGCTGACTCACTCATCAGCTGAAATCATGACTTCAAATAAGGACTGTATTTCAATTGTTCCTCTGTCAAAAGCAACCCAACTCAAGCCCTGTCTGCACATTGATGTGGACTAAGATGAATTGTGTACGTTTTGGAATATACTATACAAAGTTCAAATTCAAGTATTAGTAGAGGTTTGAAAAGAAGTTCTTTTTAACAAATATTCTACCCAACAAACCTATTAAGTAGCAATGTGAAGTAGAATTCAATTCCTTCCCATGTTATAGGAAACCTACACACTTAGGACTTTCTGTTTCGAGAACAACCTATCCACAGAAGACACACGATTAGCCCGGACCTCAGAGCCAGTACACTCTGAGCATGTCTTCTGACCCCTCTCAAGTGCAGGACACTTTGTCAGGGAAGAGCTGGACAAGTCAAGAAGGGCTTGACCATTTTGCTTCTTCTTTGCTCCTACTGTGTGGCTGCCCACTGAGAGTGTTTGGGAAGCCCTCAGAGGCACTTTGCCCCAGAGTGTTCCTAGAGTGCACTGTCCCTCAGTGTCACTGCAGCTTCCAGGATGACAGCGACCACCGCCCCACTGCTGGCCCCATTTTGCCCTCCAAACCTCATGCTGCCTTGTCCTGAGTAGAGATTCATAGCTGCTCGGTATTTAATAACATATTCTACAGCAATATTTCACCAGGAGAGGGTGCAGGGGGCAACATCAGGATAACATGAAGAGCTCTAGGGTACACACACGAACACCCAAATGATGGAGGCAAGAGTAGATCTCAGATCAGCAAGTTCCTCTCTATTCAGCGGCGGGTCAATCAGATAAACACCTGAGGTGTCTCATTTTCTGGGGTAAATTGGCTGTTGGCCACGAGGTTCTGGACTTTATATACAACCTTAAGCAGAGCTGGGCCAAGGGAGGTTAGTTACTTTTGACAGGCCCTTTTGGCGGGCAGGAGGCAGGACCAGGTCATGGGAGGGGTTTTGGTGGCAGGATCATTTAGGGTAGGGCGGGAAGACAGGTAGGTAATCATATCCTTCATTTAGAAAATATTTTGTTTTCATCTTTTCTAGAATTGGAGTTCAAATCTGCAGTTTAGAAACAGTCCTCTCATGATTCCTAACACCGCTGGTTAAATTAACTGCTATGGATCTTCAGCATCTCTGAAGGGCAGATCTCCTGCATTGACTGTTGACTTTGGAATGGGGGACTTCCGCGTTCTTTAGTACCATATTGCTTTTTATGTATTGGTGGATTTTACCACCGGGGTTCACCCAGCATCTCCAGGTCTGCTGACTTTGCTCCTCTTCTTCTACAGAAGATTTTTGTTTGCTTTTTCCGCCCACGTCTGCTCCCCTCTTTGCTCAGAGTCTTGTTACCTTTAGTTACCTGTTCCTCCCCTATTCTCACATCCTGCAGTTTTAGAGAAGCTCTTTCCACTCCTAATGGGGAAACAGAAGATGCAATTCACATCTCATCAGTGTCTCCCTCTCACCTGGCTAAACCATAAATTCAGAGACACAGGGCCCACGGGAGCTCAGTTCATCAATATAAAGAGCAGGGGCTGGCCAGCTGGCTAAGTTTCCTCATATCAAGATGTTCCATAATCCCACGATTCTGCTTGGGGACAAGGAGGTAATACCTTACATCCTCTCCTCTGCTTTTGGCCTGCTTTTCTCAGTTGATCACATTTTCTTCTACTATGGTGTAATGGCTAATTTGAATTGTCAACTTGATTGGATTAAAAGGTGCAGATGATAAGTATCAAGGATGGGTGTGTCCATGAGGGTGTGTCTAGGAATGATTGGCATGTGGGATAGGAACCGAAATGGAGCCCCTCCCTAAGCATGGGCAGCACTGCCCAATAGGATGGAATAAAAGCTAGAAGGACAAGGAAGCAGACGGAGATGCAAGCTCGGCTCTTCTTGAGCGGGTTCTTGATCGCTGCTTCTATCGTCTGAGGATATTGGAATCTCTCTTCTTCACTCTTCCAAAGTGGATTCTGCCAGTGATTCTCCAGGTAGTTTCCAGAAGCTTTGGTCTCGGACTAGGGTAGCACTGTTGATCCTTCTTGTTCTGAGGCCTCCACCTCTTGGACTGCGCAGCTGCTGGTTCTTCCAGCTCTCCAGCTGCAGACGGCCATGGTGGGCTATCCAGCTTCTGGTCGGTCATGTAAGCCAACCTAATAAACCCCCTTTTATAATCATACTTCCTGTGGATTCTGTTCCTCTAGAGAACCCTGACTGATACATTTGTTGATATAATATTCAAAGGACTGGCAATCTAAAAGGACCTTACAGGGCTGGGATGTAGCTCAGTTGGTAGAGTGCCTACCTCGCAAGCACAAGGCGCTGGGTTCAATCCCCAGCACCGCAAAAATAAAATAAAATAAAAGGACCTTACAAGAAACAGGGGACTACTCTAAGGGAAGAATTGACAGCTACCTTCACAAAGGTAACTCCTA
>JAJEJO010045321.1:0-93274 GCA_020662805.1 Glaucomys volans
CCCCGCAGTTCCGGCCGCGCCCCCCGCCCCCGCGGCCCGTGGCCGCCCGCGCCGTCCCGGCCCCGGCGCGCCTCCCCCGGCAGGCGGGCGGGCCGGGACCGTGACGCGCGCCCATTGACGTCTCCGGAATCCCGCCGGCGGCGGCCGACGCAGCCTCATCAATGGGGCTAAAAATAGCGACGCCCGGAATAGCCGCAGGCGCCCCGCCCCCCCCCCCCCCCCAACACACACCCGCCGCACACCCTGTTACATAACCCGCCTCGCGGAGGCCGGGCTGGGGGAGCTGTTTCCAGGTGAGGGTTCTGAGGCCTTGCTAACAGCGCCCGAGGCAGCAGGCTTACAAATAAACTTTACTCCGGGCTTCCCCTAGCAAGAGGTGGAAAAAGTAATGCCCAGAGAGGCTGGGTGGCGCCCCAAAGTCACACAGCAGTTAAGCTGCTTGAGAGGACTGGGCTCAGGCTCTGAGCCTGTGGATGCCCCAAGGTGGCATGAGCCTGTGGATCGTCGTGCCACCCCAAGGAGGCAAGGAACCCAAATAACAGGGCACCAGGCTTCCACACTGTAGGCAGCTTACAGAGAAAGAGGACTTCCTGGGAGGGTGAAATTTCTTCTTCAAAGAAGCATTTCCAGAGACAGGGGTTGCTGGTAGGAGTCAGGCCCAGATGATGGATTCACTAATCTGGGTATGCTTCCATACTCCTGTGTGACATAAGGTGAGTCATCTAATCTCTCTGAGTCTCAGCCTCTTGGTCTGCAAATATTATACACCTTTTGTAGTCATGGGAGGAATGAACGGCTCTGGAGGTGGTTTGTACACAATATGCACTCCAGTGGAGTTTTTCTTCCTCTCGCCAGGAGCCTGGCTTCCCCAATTCACAGAGTGCTTTATGCAGGAAGAACTCAGGCCCACCACAGTGACCACCAAGCCCTGGAAGGCCCACCTGCCTCTGACCACAGTCTCTAAGCACAAGCATCCCCAGTGAAAGCTTCCTGGGGGTGGGGAGTCCTTGCTTCAAAGGTCTGTCTCCCACCTTACTAGAGTCCCCTTGTAAATGAGAGAACCATCCTGTCCTAAGCAAATCCTTCTTCCCTAGCAGTTGCCCACTCAGGCACACAGGAAGTCACGGGTCAGGAAGGAATGACCAAGGTTGGAGCCATGGGTGTGGGTGTGGGGGCCGTTACAAACTGCCGCTCTGTTCCCGTCCTGCCAAAAGGTAAGGCTATTGGGGAGCACCCATTAGGGAGGATTCCATACTGTGCCCTGCTGCACCAGCCCACCAACCCCTACTCATTTTTTGAAGCCATCTTAAATTATGAGCAAGCTATTCAGTCACCAGTGCCAGGCCAGGCCCCACGCAGCCAAGAATCCCTTCTGAATCCAGAACTATCCAAAAGAGGCCCCACACCCCAACTCAGTCCTCATTCCAGGGGCCACATTCCTCTCCCCACCCCCATATCCACCCCCAGGGATTTCTGGATCTATCCTAATCTCCCAGTGCAATTTAGAAGCCCCTTTCCATCACTGGGCCTTTATAATGATCCCAAGTGGCTTTGTCTCAAAATCACTTGAATCTGTATGTTTCTGTCCCAGATTCAAGTATTAGGTATTTGCAGATAAAGGAAGTGAGGCTTCCAAAATGGTAAGATGTCAGAGGAACCATGACCAGTTTTTCCTCACTCACCTCTCACCTCTTTCCTGCCCCAGCAGCTCCTTCCAAAAGGATTTCATAAAGAAGCAGCATACCCCACCCCCTCTTTTTCTTTCTTTTTCCAGAAGTCTAAGTTTTGAAAATACATTTTAAAATATTTGCCTGTGTAGGAGAAATAGATTTATTTAGACAGGAAGGGGGGCAGGGAGGGTTCAGTTACCAGTTTTTCCATGAAGGCTTCCAGCCCACAGAGGTCTCTCCTTACCATAAATACTCACTCCAACTTGCTTCGATTATATACTCTCCTATGTATAATGAAATAGATCATATATTATTAAAATGTGTAATGCTATAAAACACACTCACGTGGCTCATGGAGGCAGAGTAAGAGGGTAGAAGGAGATAAGCCCCAAAGACCCTGGATTAATACTGGTTATCAGGAGGACTGAACAGCTGTGGCACTCAGACTTATTTCTCTTTGCTCCTGCCTAGGAGTCTGACTTCCCTACTCCACAGGGTTCCAACTCTTTCCAGCAGCATGACTTCAGAGAAGTTATTTGCCCTCTCTGGGCTTCAGTTTCCTCATCTGAAACACCAGGATGACATATCTATCTCATAAGACTATCATGATGAAAACTGCCTCTCTGTGACAGATGGAAAGCATGCAGCAAAAAGTCCTGAACACAGTGGCAGACCTACCATTTCCATACGAGAGGATTTAGGGGAAAGCCAGGGCTGGTGCCTTTATCTTGAAGCTGGATATGTAAGGTGCTTACCTAGCTTTGCTTAGTTGATTGTTTGACAGTTTGGGAGACTGCACAGAACAATGTCACTTCTAAGTGTCATTACAGATATTCAGTAAATCTCAGCCCCAAGTTGGATCTTTCACTCAGGTCCCTCAGCCAGTCAACAGTCGAGCCAGAACCACAGCCTGTCTTTTGACTCCCAGACCAGTGCTCTCTTTAGCGCCATCATACTACTTCATATCTAGCATCCTCTTTCTACACAAATTCCAGGAACTACTTCATAGCTCCTGTTGCAGATGGGAAAGCTGAAGAGAGAGAAGGTGAACTACTCACATGGCTCAGGGTTCGGGGTAGGGGTGCAGGGACATAAACACCCTGGTCAGTGCTGTCCCATTCTGGGAAATTCCTGAGAAGAGAACAAGTCCTGCAGCAGAAAGTTTTCCTAGTGCTATGGGGAGGCAAGACATAAGAATAGATATGAGCCAGGTGAGGTAGTGTACACAATAATCCCACCCTTTCATGAGGCTGAGGCAGGAAGATTGCAAGTAATTTTTAAAAGGTTGGGGATATAGATCAGTGGTAGAGTACCCCTGTGATCCCCAGTATAATTGTTATTAAAATAATATTAATAATAAATCCAAGACACAGATTCCAAGAGGCCTCAAGCTGGCACCAGGGTGGAATCTAAAGAGTTAATCTCAGAGGCCACCCTGCAGAAAGAAAATGTGGGATACACTATGAAAGGAGACACAGGACCAGTCTGGGTAGAGGAGAGCATTCCACAGAGGAGAGTCTGCCTGTAAAGCACATAGGTATGGAGTGGGGCAGAGTTGAGGTCCTGAGGGTGGGAAGTAGTAAGCCAAGATGAGCCACAGGACCCAGGACTCGGTGGCCTTCCTCATAGACCCTTCCAAGTCCCAGTCTCAAAGGCCTCCGTTCAGCTCCACCCAGTCAGGGAGACACCTTTCCACTCCACCTCCACCCTGGCCCACGCAGGGTAGGGCCGGCCGGATGTTTAGGGGGTTCCCTAGCCTATTTGGGCCTAGAAGGTGCTTCCCTGCTCGGGCCCTAACTCAGAATAAGCAGAGGGGCTGTGGAGGGGATTCCCTTCATAGGTCCCTTCCTCATCTTGAGAATCAAGAATTATCTGACTGAGGCCCCCCACCCCTCCTCGGGTTTAAGAGCAATTCAAGTGCAGAAAAAGAGGTGGGGCACAAAGACAGGGCTTTCCTCTTGTCTGTCCCAGCGATGGGGGCGTCCAAGGGCGCCACTCAGTTGGGGTCACATGCTCTGAATTGCATAAGGATGAGGTGGCCCAACTCGGTGTTTTTCGAAGAGCCTCCACATTTGCTGTCCCTGATTGTCATGGCCGGCCATCTGGGCCAGCACGAGAAAGTGACCGAGGTCACCAGGCCGGAAACGGCAGAACTGCTGGAATTAATGTGAGATTGCTCTTAAATTCGAGCCAGGACTCTTTATTAAAAATAAATAAAAATCCTGTGTAACTTAATTACAAAATCAAACACGCTCATTGTAAACAAATGCAAACGTTACAAAACGGCGTGACTGATTAAGTGCAAAGTCCGTAATCCCACTCCCAGAGGAGTAGGAGTTTGGTCATTCTCTGGTGTCTGCTTCCAGATTTCTCTCAAGGTCGCAGAGCATGGGATCTGGCCCCGGGACGCTCCCCGAGGGGCCAGAGACCGGAACGCCGGGCCGGAAGGAACTGGACCGGGTCACGCCAGTGCGGGCGGCCCCGGCTGGCCGTGCCCCACGCTGCGCTCCGGGGGCGGCCGTGCAGCCCTGCGCCAGTGCTGCCCTGCGCCAGTCCCTGCTGGGCCGGGTGCGGCCGGGGAAGCCGCTACGTCACACGGCGGTCGGGAGGGAGCCCGCCAGGCCCGCCAGGATTCCATTACATCACCAAGGACCAGGAGCCGCCGCTCCGTAAACGCCGTGGCAAACCATTGGCTACCGTGCCGCCCAAGCAACCAATGGTACGAGAGTATGCAAATAAGTTGTTGAGCCAACGCTCCCTTTGGTCTGCTGTGTGCAAATGGACGTCATCGCCCGGATGGAGGTTCCCTTAGGAGGGATGAGAGGGGTCCCGAACTTTGTAAGGAACTGTTGTGGGGACTTGCTGTCCCAGATCTATTCCAACCAATCCCAAGAGAACTGCAGTTTGATTAAGGGTGGGTGCCCTAAGTGCCTTAATTATTGGGCTGTCTGTCCAGTTACACCCCTCTGCTTGGGATTCAGTGAATCTGAGCAATGATGCAAAAATTATCAAGTCATCTTGGAGAGAGGGGAAGGAGGCAGTAATAAAGCGGTACAAAAACCTGGAACGTGCTTCAGAAAGCACCTCGGGCAATCCTCTCCAAAGGGCCACAGTAGACACAGTCCCTGTCTGGCAGGTAGTTACCATTAGGTATGGTGACTCAAAGTTGAACAATCTTGCTAATCAGTAATACCTGCTGATCCATGGGTCAGTGTTCTCCAGAGAAACAGAACCAAAAGCATATGCAGTCAACCCTCCAGATCTTCAGTTCTGCATCTGTGAATTCAACCAACCATGAAATCAACCAATCGTGGGTTGAAACTATTTGAAAAAAATGCATCTGTACTGAACACAAACAGACCTTTCCCCACCATTATTCCTCCTAAACAATACAGTATAGCAACTATTTGCATAGAATTTACATTGCATTGTGTCAGGTATAATAATTAATCTAGAGATGATTGAAAGTATAGGGAAGGGTGTGGTAGGTCACATGCAAATATGACACCATTTTAAATAAGGGATGTGAATATCCTGGGATTTTGGTATCCTGGGGGAAGACAGACCTGGAACAAATCTTCAGTATATGTCAAGGAACTGCTGTATATATAGATGTATAGAAAGTCATTAATGATGAGGGCTTGTCTCAGGAGATGATGAGGCCAAGATGGCTCACAATATGCTATCTGTGAGCTGGAGCCCCAGTTAAGCCAGTGATGTCATTCCAGTCCAAGTCTGAAGGCCTGAGAATCAGGAACTCTAATGTTGAAGATAAATGTCCCAGCTCAAGAAGAGAGCGAATTCAGCTTTCCTGAGGATTTTCTGTTCAGGCCCTTGATGGATTGGATGGTTTCCATCCGTAGAGGTGAATGCAATCTACTTTACTCACTCTATCATTCCATGTTAATCTCTTCCAGCAAAACCCTCTCATACACCACCCCACACACACAAACTTTCACCTGCTATCTGGGTATACCTAAGCCTGGTCAAGTTGGCAGATAATTCAGCATCACAGACATAATGAGAAAATTAAATTCAGGATGTCAATGAGCTATTTAACCAGTAAGTAATGTAATTTAGAAGGCAGGGTAGTAGAGAATGCCTCTGCTCTCCAAAGAAGTGGTTTTTTAAACTGAGAGAGATTTGTCAGGCAGAGGGCAAAGGGGAAGTTCCAGGAAGAACAGTGTGTAGGAAAGCCCAGAAGTAGGACAGAGCCTGCTTCCTTAGATCAGCAGAATAAGGTGAGCGAGTAGAGCCCTGTGACTGAGGGAGAGAGTATTGGGGTGCTGCCTCCAGACAGGAATGCTTGGCAGAGTTGTTTAGGGCCATGTGCCACGCCTGTGTTAACAACTTCCCTTGTCTCTTCTTTCTATTTTAATAAGGAGGAAACTGAGGCTCCAAGAGGTTGTCACAGGGGAGAAGTAGCAGGCCAGTGTGGCTTTGAAAAGTATACATTGAACTGCCATGCCATTGCCTCCCAGAGAGGAAACTGAGGTTCAGAGTGGTGAAATTTTTTCTGCCTTCCATGGCTTACCACACAAGTGGGACCCCCAGAGACATCTATGAATTTTTGCTCTGTGCATGTCTCCCTGTGCTGTGAAGAGAGACAGGGTTAAGGAAAGGGAAGCCAGACCAAGGATGTACTCAGTGGTAGAGCTTGTGCTCAGCATGTGTGAGGCCATTGGTTCAATCCCCAGCACTCAGAAAGCAAAGGGTGAGAGGGGCAAGGAAGGGGAGGGAAGAAAGGACCTCCCTTGCCCAGGCTAGAACTTAGGGTTCATTGGTAGAAAGAGGTAGTTTTTAAACATCCTGGCTGAGGGTGTGATACTGACCAGCAGGGACCGCCCCGGAGGCTGTAGGGGCCCTGGCTTGCCTGGGCAACCCAGATTAGCTGGATCTTTCTGCTGTCCCGGTTGCCAGGAGACACTGTTCCTCTTGCTCTCACCTGCACAGCCAGCTCTGGTTACCAGTGACAAGCCCCAGAGGAGAGTGCCTGGAGAGACATGCAGGCAGGCACAAGGGTGCCAGAGGAGGCTGAGTCCTTCCCCATGCAGGTTGCCAGCAGAGGGGTGGTACCTCTTAACCCTCTGGGTTACATTTGTGATCTGTGTCCCTGGTGGCTTGGCCCTGTACTCAGAACTCCAGGAGCCAAAGGCAAGACCCACATGGAGGGTATGGAGTCCTAGGCAGTAGCTGGGCACAGGGAGAGCTGCAGGAATTAGGAAAGGAGTCCTTCCTCCCACAGCTGAGCACCAAGTGGAGCAGAGGTGTGTGTGTGTGTGTGTGTATCCATCTCATCCTTGGGCAGGGGATCTGTAGCCAGAAAGATGGGACAATCCACCACCATCCATTTTGTTCCTTTTTGTGTGTGTATGTGTGTTTTCTTGTTTGTTTGTTTGTTTTTTGTTTTTTTGTACTGGGGATCGAACCCAGGGTGCTTTATCAACAAGGCTACATCCCCAACCCTTTTTATTTTTTATTTTGAGACAGTATCTTGCTAAGCTGCCCAGGATGGCCTCAAACTTGCAACCCTCCTGCTTCAGCCTCCTGAACTGCAGGGATTACAGGCCAGGCGTGCACCGCTGCATCCGGCCTTCCACTGTTCTCTTAGAAAACGTCCAACACTTCTCCAACTGTGGGTTTCCTACTTGTCACTGGGCTTCCTACTTGTCACGGGGCAGGGGGGGTGGGGAGCCCAAGGTCATGGAGTAACAGATTCCAGTTCCCTCTCAGTGTCACTCCACTGAAGGGATTTGCTAGAGAATAATTAGGCAAATTAGCTGTTAGATTATTTAAATAATTAACATTCTTTTTTAAAAATATTTTTAGGTGTAGATGGACACAATACCTTTTTTTTTTTTTTAATGTGGTGCTGAGGATTGAACCCAGAGCCTCACAGGTGCTAGGCAAGTGCTCTCCCTGAGCTACAATCCAAGCCCCCTAAAGCATTAATATTATTAAGGAGAGATTGTTTTTTGTTTGTGTCTTGAGGAATAGGTATTTAAACTCACAAAATGAAGGGACCATAATCATAATGCTTCCCCTGTGATGGGGATTGAACATTCATGCTAGGCAAACACTGCCGCTGAACTACATCCTGGCCTTTTAATGAAACTTGCCATCCTCCTGCTCAGCTTCCTGAAGGGTTACAGGTGTACACCACCACACTTGGCTTATAATCACCTAATTTCTTTCTTTCCTTCCTTCCTTCCTTCCTTCCTTCCTTCCTTCCTTCCTTCCTTCCTTCCTGCCCAGGGGTGCTTAACCACTGAGTCACATCCCCAGTCCTTTTTTATTTTTTCATTTTGAGACAGGGTCCCGCTAAATTGTTTAGGACCTCACTAAGTTGTTGAGGCTGTCTTGAACTTGCAATCCACCTACCTCAGCCTCCAGAGCTGCTGGGATTACAGGCCTGGCAAAGCAGCATCCTTAACACATGCTCTCCATACTCTCACAGACCCTCAGATGTCACAGGTAGTCTGTGAAACTTTGGCCTAGGGGCTCTCAGAAGTTGGGGGTCTTGTGCCCGATCCCTAAAGAAGAGTCCTCTCTAATGAGAATTAGAGTATGTGAGTGCCTTCTTGTGTGCAGGGGCCTTAAGTGCAGTGACTGAGTGGACTGCGTCATGGGAGGTAGGGGAGGGGCTAGAATGCAGTTCCCGAATAATGGAGCCTGCATCCCTAGTTACTTCTGCACATGCCTTCAGTCCCATCCCACCCCCAGTTTCTCAATCTCTTTAGTTTTTTGAGACACGGTCTCACTAAGATGTGCAGGCCAGTCTTGAATTTGTAGTCCCCCTGCCTAGGCCTCCCAAGAGACTGGGATTACAAGTGTGTGTCACTATACCTCTTCTTGGGCTCCTCTTCCTCTCCTCTTGGAACCCCTTAGCAGAGCACCCAGAGGAGCAGAACTCCTAGTTCTCTTGGTGCTGACTGCAGAGATACCAAAGCACTTACTCTGGGCCATGACCTGGCTGCCAGCCTCCAGGGAGGTGCCTGATGGATGCAGCATGGCCATGATCTGCCTTTGCTGTTCAGGCTTGTGAGCAGGATGATCCCTCAGGCGCTCACACCATAAATGTCCAGACACAGAGCCACTTTGGAACTATCCCCTGCAAGCCGGGCAGTGCCACCTCCAAGGGAGGGATGGGTAACCTGAGCTGCTGCAGGCCTTCAGGTCACTTCAGGAGCACTGGCAGTCAGCTGATGCTCCTGGGGACCATTCATCATGCCCCCCAGCACAGACCAGTTCAGCTATGGCTATTTCCAGTCCCGGGTAGAGAGCAGCTTATGTAACAGGCTGGAAGCCAGGGGCTGGGGTGAGGGGCACTTGCGGCCAGATGGGGCTACTCCTACCTCCCACTGTTGAACCAGCCCCTCTGAGGTGTGGGGGGAACCTACAGCCCTGGACAGAATCATCGTGGACAGTCACACAGCCTGTCAGCATACTTTCTACTTCCTGGCCACCAAACAGCCCCTCCTTAACTTCCTCATGGTAGGTATAGCTTGGCAGGAGGTGAAGCTGGGCTCAGATACATTTGTTCACCATGTGGCTTCGGACAGGCTTTCCAAGTTTTCTGAGCCTCAGGTTTTTGTCTGGGAAATGCATAATATCTCCCTTGTGATGTAGTCATGCCCATCAGGATCTAAAAGCACATTCCAGAGGTGGATCACTTAGGTTTAAATCCTAGCCCTGGACCTGTTACTTAAACACTGGGTGCCTCAGTTTCCTCACCTGTAGAACTGGAACACAGATACTGCCTACCTTTCTGGGCTGTTGTTGGGATTCTATGTGTTTGTATGCATAAAGCACTTAAACAACTCCTGGCCCAAGGTCAGCACCCTGTAAGTGTTGGCTATAATTAGACAATGTTTGCAGATCACTTTCCTCAGCATTGGCTCCAAATAAGTGTTTGGTGAAAGATACTTGTTATTTTTAACTTCCTTCTCCTTCACTACCTTAATCTCCTGCATAGACCAGCTTTAGTTTAGTCTTGCAAAGTATCCTAATCTCTTCTCTTTTGTTGCCAGTGCAATAAAGGTATGTATAAATGATATATGTCCAATATTTACATTTTGAAACATCTCACATGCACTGGACCTCACAGCCAACCGGTGAGCAAGAAGCACACTCCTGTCACTGCCCTCATTTTGCAGAGCCAGGGACAGGGTGTGATCTGTTTAGAAGCATCAGCTGCTAAGGGGTATGTCCAAAGCCACCAGGCAGGGTATTCTGATCTTGGGCACCAAAGCATGCCGGATGATGTGGCCAGGGTATGCCAGCTCCGGGCTGCCAGGGAAGATTAGCACAGGGGGGCCTCTGTTTCCGGTCCCAGCTCTGGGAGCACCCACAGAGTGGGAGGAGAGAAGCCTGTGGACTTTATAAATATCTCTTATCCTAATACCAGCCCTAGCAGCCACTAAGTGCTGTGTGGTGGTTCCCTCTACTGGACATAAGTGGCACTGCTGGCTCTTAGAGGGGAGAAAAGTGAATCTGGTACTTGGCTAGGAACCGCAGAGGTCAAACAAAACTCTCAAAAAGTCCATCTTTCATACAGATTCATTCTAGGAGAGGAATACAGATAACAATATATACAACAGGGTCTGGGGCTGTAGCCCAATGGCAGAGTGCTTGCCTAGCACATGTGAGGCATTGAATTCCATCCTTAGCACCATATAAAAATAAACAAATAAAATAAAGGCACATTGGGGCTGGGGCTGTAGTTAGTGGTAGAGCACTTGTCTCACATGTGCAAGGTGCTGGGTTCAATCCTCAGCACCACCTAAAAATAAATAAATATTGTGTCCACAACTAAAAAATAAAATAAAGGCATGCTGTACATCTACAACTACCAAAATAAAAAATAAAAACTTTTAAAAAAACATGTATAACAAAAAGTCATGTAATGGTACCAAGAAAAATAGAGATGAGTGGCTAGAGAGTGCCTGAGGGTATGATTATCAAGGACATCAGAGAAGGCTTCTGAGGAGGCAGCAATGTAGCAAGGCCTGGGTGAAGCGAGGGAAAGAGCCCTCTATATGTGCAAAGGCCTTGGAGACAGAGGAAGAGTTGGAAGGCGCTAAGGTGGGAAATGTTGAATGCACTAGAAACACAATGAGGCCCATGTGGTCAAGAGCAGTGCTGGGTGCCCTTCAAAAGATGAATGGATAAAGAAAATGAGGTACACATACACAATGGAATATTATTACTTTCCTAGGACCACTGTAACTCCACATCATGCCCAACCACAAGAATGGGAAGTTATACTCCATGTATGTATAAACTGTCAAAATTCACTCTACTGTCATGTGTATCTAAAAACGACAACAAAGAGCAATGCTGGGAAGAGAGCCAGGCTGAAGAAGTAATGACCTGCTGCTGCTTTTTTACCATTATGACACATGAGGAAGAACACCATGCAGACTCCAAGGATCAGGTGACTGGAGAATAGTCCTGCTCAGTACAGTGACATCAGTGGGTATGCACTGTGCTGACATGTGCAGGACTCCACCACAGTCTGTGAAGTGAGCATTCCTGACATGACCACCATGGTACAGATGAGAAAACTGTGGCCAAGACAGATGGAGATTATGCACCTGCTCAAAGATGGAAATATAAATCCACAGTGTAAGCACTTGAATCCTAGAGTGCCTGACTCTAGAATCCAGGCTTTTAACTTCAAGTTATGCACTTGGAGAAAAAAGACAGGATGCAAAACAAAACAACGTTTAATACAAATGGCTACTATTGTATTAAAATATGAATATTTATGTGCATAGAAAACAGATTGAAGGCCATACATCATGGGATGACCTCCGGGGGTGAACTATGCCTCTCCTCCCACTGTGGTCCAGGGGCAGAGAGAAAAATCATCTCCCCTTCCCCAGAAGGCACCCCTAACATTTATAATAAGTAGCTTCATATTCAGATGCTGCTTTCAGGTTTATGAAATCTATCTTCATTGTTCAGCATTTCATCTTCATGATGCCATTTCATAGAGAAGACAGCTGAGCCCCAGGAAGGTCACGACTCTCCCACAGGGAGCCTGTGACCTCTCTGGGACAAGAACCCACATCTACATATTCAGTCCTCCCAGCATCACGTCTAGAAAAGAAGTGATGTGACCGAGTGATCAAGAAAAGCTGAGTGTCATCCAAGCTTTGGGTGACGGGAGTAGGCAGTGCCCGAGTCTGTCGGTAGAGGGCGACGACGCCCCACCGCTCCGCCTGGCGGCCCGCGCCACGCCCCCCGCCGACCAGGTGCCTGGAGCGAGAGGCTGACCCTGGGAGCCAGGAGCAGAGCCCGGGACTGGGGCTTTCGGGGAGCGGTGTCAGAGGGGCGGCAGGTGGGCTGGGGTAGGAACCAAGGGAGGAGCCTCAGGCGAGGTTGCCAAGGGGATGGCGTTGGCTCTAGCTATGGGGTCCGACGCGCGGGGGCGCGGTGCATGTGCTGCCGGAGGCCGAGCTGGAGTTGCGGAGCGGAGCTGGTGGGCGTGCAAGAGAAGGTCCCAGCGTGGGCGAGGGGAGGAGGTGCACCATGTCTCTGGGACTTCCTGAGGCTGAGATTTGTTACTCCGGGGAGGCGGTTACTCACTCAGTCGCTGCCACCTGCTTCCCTCCCAGCTCCCAGCAAAACACAACTCAGAGTCCCCATGTCCACCCCCACCCAGTTCCTGGGAGGCTACTCCCCCAGGAAGCTGTCTCTGCAATTCAGCCCTCAGCCTTTCAACCTAGAGGCGGGAGAGTGTAGGAGATGGTGGGGAGAGAAGTGTTCAGCCAACTCCACTGAAGTGGCACCTGAATCCAGTCCTGCAGCCTCCCAAGCCACCCACGGACTTCAACCCCCAGCACCACCATGTTGGTCTGGACCTAAATTCCTAAGGGGTAGCCCTGGCCAGCTGTGTGTTTTAGTACCTCCTCTCCCTGCACCACACCTCTGAGCACTCAGGGCACCCAGCCAGCCAGCCGGTCCCCTGTCACAGATGTGTCCCCACCTTCCAGAACCTCCCAGTCTGTAAGCCACCACCCATACAAAGCTGACACTAGGGAGCAGAGAGTGATTCCAGACTGTGGATGCACAGGTCCCATAGGTCCTGGGAAGACACTACCTCAGGGTGGCTGAGTTCTGTCAGTGTTTGGAGTCACAAGGTTTTTCTGGGAGGGTCCTTCTCTGAAGCATCCAGGGTACTTGTGTTCTCTCTGTCTTCTTTTTGCGGTGCTAAGGATGGAAACCAGGGACTCAAGCTTTTGGTCTCAAAAGATCCTCCTGCCCCCGCCTTCTGAGCAGCTGGGATTATAGAAGAGCACCTGGCTTTGGAGGGTTTTCTGTTGTGACACTTTACCACTGAGCTACATCCCTAGCCCTTTTTATTTTTTGAGACAGGGTTTCACTAAGTGGCCAAGGCAGGCCTCAAACGTGATCCTCCTGCCTCTCAAGTAGCTGGGATTATAGGCATATGCCATTGCACTTGGCTAGAAAGTAGGATTTGATCAAGTCTTTCAATTAGAGTGAAATTTGGAGGACTAGGTGTGCTGTGACCTGAGGGGGGCTATCACTCTGGGAGGTTGATGACCAGACCAGCTGTGAGGGAACCCAAAGTGAGTCTGCTGGGGAGCAGTGGGGAAAAAGACCCAGAGGCAGCATTTACATAATTTTTGCTTTTTGTATAAATTTGCATGTTCTCTCCTAAAAGGCCAAAGCCCAGGAAGGGAAGATTCACTGAGGTTTAGGTCTCCTTACAGCAAAAATTCCAGTGTCTGGTAGTTTAGTGAGTGTGCTTCATCCTCCTCCCCACCCAGCCCACAAGCTTTCAGACCACACAAGTTTCTACCCAGAAAATATGTCAGTTGAAATCACTTAAGTTCCATGTTTTGAACATATTGTTCATTCATTCACTCAGACATGCCGGCCTTCAGTCAAAGCTGTTTGAATGCCCACTTTGCCAGGCCCTCAGGCCAGCACATGTCACAAAGGTGAAGGGGGTAGGGTTCCTGCCTTGGAAGTCCACAACAGGAGATGATGAGAGGCACTGGGGACCAGATCTGATGGGAAGGTGCAGGGAGTGTCAGACAAGTACAGTTCTGTAAAAAGCCACAACAGGGCTGAGGAAGGGTTGAAGGGGCGGCTCTAAGGAGGGAGAGAGGATATTCCAGTTCAAGCCTGTCTGCTTCTGCCCCCTCTCCATCCTGTGCGGTCAGGGCTCTGACAGGTGCAGTGTTCTGAGGTCACCACCAGGGGTCAGCACCCCAGCTCTACTATCCTGCATATCATCTCTTCTGGTATTATGTTCTGTTGAGGAGTCTTCCTTGGTCCCCCTGCCCTCTCCATAGCACCATGTCCCTTTCTCTCTCACTTCCCTGAGCCCACCACTTCCTCCTTAAAGTCATTTCATCCACCTGTCAATGCAGGACCAGGCAACTTCCTGACCAGACAGCCTGACGTCTCTCCTGACCTTGGGGAATCCCACAGCCTCCCTCACTTCCCCAGCTTCAGGAGCAGCTGACTGGTGAGCAAAATGTACCTCCCACTATCACATCTCTTCTCATCCCACTGCCATCCAGCTCAGGTTCTCTGGGAAAATACTTGTATTCATGGGGTCACTTCTAAATGTTTTTTTACATGTGCCTACAAAGTCCTTTTTGGAGCCCAAGCCATTTTTATGATCCCTCAGAACCAAGTCCTAAGAACCTTTCCCTCTCCCTTCACTCAGATGGAAATATTCTCACTTCACTCTAGGACACTGCCCCATTCCTGGAACCTTGATCCCTCTACACCTGATCTCCTCCCCCTTTTGCAATCTGGCAGAGTCTGAGGCCCTGCTCCTTTAGGTCCCATCTTTCATATGCCTTCTACACCCCTACTTCTCTTCTGCAAGTCCTCCCTTACAGGCTCAGCTCCTTCCTCACCATCTCTGTGACCCTGTCCTCACACCCCTTCCTTCAGGAAGCCTTCTTTCTTTCCTCTCTAGGCTATTGAGACAGACATGAGAGGATCCTGGCTCTGCCAGGTACTTGTTACCTTAACTCCTCTCATTCTGTCTCTTCATCTATAAAACGGGGCTGGTGATACACAGCTGTCAGACACTGTGAACGGAGGTGCTCTGGGAGATAGGCCCTGAGCCTTTCTCTCTGCGCAGCTGCCACTCCTACTGCCTGTGGACTCAGCCTGCTGTTGGGAACCTGTCCTTGTCTCCATGGCCTGGCTGTTGATTTCCCACTGCCCTTTGTCCAGGTGGAGGGCAGAGGACCAGAGAATCAGGGGCACAAAGCCACTCTGCTGGGGAGATGGGGCAGATGCAGGGCTCTGTGGGGACCTCAGACCAGCGCCTCATCTACAGGGCCATGTCCTCACCCTGCACAAGACCTAAAGTGGAGTCCACTCTTCTTCCTGGAATTTTTGGGGACCCTGCCTGCGATGGGGAAAGGGCTCCCCGAGAGTCCCCTGAGGCCCTGAGAGGAACATAAGGCTGGTGGGAGGGGAGGGTGGGAGGCAGAGCAGGGGGAATACCGGCCACACAGTATTAAGAGCCCCGCTCCTTTCCTCTCCACCCCCACCCCCCCACCAAACACGATCCCTGGGTTAATTTTTAGCATCACAGCTCGCACATTAGTCACTCGCTGTCATCCACCTACACGGCAGGAGGCTGCTGTGCGGGTGCCATCGTGCCATCCATGGAGAGGTGGGATCTGGCTCCGCCCTAGACCACTTCCTCCCCCCCAGGTGTGCACGGGCAGCCAGGAGCCCCATTAGCCTAGCTCAGGGGTCCTGACATCACTCCCAAGGCCAGCTGCACAGCAGGGGGTGTGGACAGGCTGTAGGAGACAGGCTAGCAATCTCTTGGGAAAGAGGAAGCCAGGGAAGTCCAAGTAAGGTGCTAGGCTGTGCCAGGCAGCTGGTATCCAGGCAGCCCAGGGCCTTGGGAACAAAGGTGTGGGGTCCCTCCCCTCGACCTGAACCCAGAGCTGTTGTTTGTCCTGGCTGCAGAGCAGCTGTGCAAACATGGAGCTTGGGGAAGCTCCATTTTCTTCACCAAATGTCTTCCCTTCTCAGGACCAGGGAGAATAGGGCAACCAGGTGCAGGTGCCCATCTGGAATCACCACCCTGCCCCAGAGGGATTTCACAGGAGGGACCCACAGATGCCAGCCGCGGATGAGGCATAGCGGGCCACCCCATTCAGGGCCGAGGTGGGGAGGTGGTGGTTCCCCTGCACAGGGTTGGCCCCAAGGCATTCACTCATTCGGTAGGATTTACTGAGCACCTGCTATGGACACGCTCTGGGTTAGGTCCTGGAGGTGAGACTTTAAACAAGGCTGGAGGTCCTGACTCACAAAGCAAAAAAGATAACAAAAGATGTTGGCATATTTGCCAATTGATAGAAAGTACTATAAAGAAAAAAGTGGGGTACTTTATATCATAAATAATGGGGACAGGGAATGACGTTAGATAAGATCAGGGAATCCTCTCTGAGGAGGTAGTGCTGAGACCTGAGGATGAGGAATCATCTCGAAAAGAAGAGTGCTCTGGCAGACAACAGCATGGGCTAGACCAGAGGCAGGAGCAAGACTGGCATATTAGAGGCACAGGAACAAAAAGAATAGTGTGGCTTAACTGTAAGTGAGGTGGAAACCCGCCTGGAATCCCAGCAACTCGGGAGGCTGAGGTAGGAGGAGTACATGCTCAAGGCCAGCCTTGGTAACTTAGCAAGACACTAAGTAACTTAGTAAGACCTTGTCTCAAAGTAAAAAGGGCTGGGGCTGTAGCTCAGTGGTAAAGCATCCCTGGGTTCAATCCCTGGTACCAAAAAATAAATATATAAATGAATAAGTGACATGGAAAAAGAAAGTATTTGAAATTGAGGGAGAGGCAGAGACCAGATCCTGGAAGGTCTCATGCAGGGCATCCCAATATAGTTGCAGAGGCTGGGCACTTCACAAAGGTTGCCAAATTGTTGTCAAATTGTTGGGTCTGTGTGGCTGCTGTTAGCGGAGAGAAAGGGATGCCTTTTGTAATCTGCTCAGAGGGACATGTTATGGATAGACCATGGTAAAATGTTTGATTACTCTTTTATTCCAGGGGAAGTCATAATGGATTTTAGGCAGAGGGTTGTGATTTTCTTTTTTAAAACACTACCCTGACTACTGTGTGGAGAAGGATGGCAGAGTGGAAAGAGAAGCAGCAGGGTACCCATACAGGAGGCAAGCACTATGGGGCAGGAGGGAGAGGGTGGGAAGGTGGCCTGGCCAGGGGAGGGTCCACTCAGATCTCTCTTGAAGCCACACTTGCCTGCTGGTTACTATCAGGGAGGAGCACTAGAGTTGGAGTCTTAAGCTCCAAGCCCCGTTCTACTGCTAGCTTGCTACGTTCCCCCCGCCCCGGGGACCACTCACTTACCCTGGGTCACCCCAAAGAAACATCACCTTTTGGAGATGTTTTGGCGCACTGTATTGAGGGTCTACTGTGTTGCCATGATTGGGTAAGAATAAAGCAGTGGTTCAGACAGAAACAGTCCCTGGGCCCTGCTGCAAGGAGGGTGGGCAGGGCAGGCAAAAAGCAGAACCTGTCAGAATCAGGACAGTTGGATGGTGATGCATACTGTGATGGAAATAAAACAGGGCTGTGTCACAGAGGGCGACTGCATGCTTGACTGGGTGAGAGGGCCTTATGAGGCAGAGCGCGGAACCAGGGGAGTCAGCCTTGGGAAGAGCCAGTGCAGAGGAAGGCGTCTGAAGCCAGGGACAGCCACCATCCAATGCCAGAGCAGGGAGCAAGAGGGTGAGACAAGACAGATAACGGGGCAGGCAGGGGTCAGACACCACAGCACGGGAGTTAGAGTCTCCTTTTTGAAGTATGGCTTCTCACTGGAGAGTTCTAGAAAAATGGGGTGTACAGTGACTGGGCCAGAGACAGGCTGTTGGGTGGATATGGCTAAGTCCCCTGCTGATTTGGCTTCTGTCCCTCCAGGGAGACCTGAAGAGCTGGGAAGAGAAGGGAAGCAAGCATTCGCACAGGATTTAGGGATAGTGAAGGGCTTTAGACGAGCTGCTGTGGGTATTGAGGGAGGTTTCCAGACGCACAGAGCAGAGCCCAAATTCTAAAGAGGATGTGGGCCCCACTCAGGCCCGTACATGTAGGTTAAAACTCCCAGACTATTTCTCTGGCTTCAGGCTGCAAGAAAATGGGATGTAAATATAGTGCTTGTGGGGGGTGGGGTGCTCGATGGAGTCATTTTGCTGAGCCCAGTCCTCCCCCTCAGGCAGTCACCACACTGACACAGATGCAAAAAACAGTCAATTTTATACAGTTTGTGGTTCAGAAGCAACATATGCAAAATGGTGGAGCAGTCTGAGCTGTCCCCACCCCACCTGAACTTGACCATTCCTGTTCCCCAAGGGGCACAGAACCCAGGACCCCCTCCTGGCAGGACCCGACTTTGTTATAGGCCCTTTGGAGGAGCCAAGCCCTTAGGGGTCAAGCCAGAGGGAGGAGACCAGCACCTTGCCTCCTCAGGGCCCACTGGTCTGCTGGAATAGTGTGTGTATGTAGCGTAGAGGAATGACCCAGCCAGGGCCACTTCTCCCCAAGGCTAAGGGGACAGGGAGCAAGTAAAGCTGAGGAGAGGGCTTCGTGGGACAGGGACCCCTACCCAGGTGGAGGAGTCCTGGACACCCCACAAGGCACTACTGACCCAGACGGAGGACAACACGCCCATCTTTGGTCCCCAAACCTCTCCCAACCCTGACTGCTTGTTCTCCCCCTGTCCTAACTCCTACTGTGGTTTAAGGGAGAAGGGGCCTGGGCTCCCCACTTGCTTCGCATAGAGAAGCCGAGAAACGATCAGGCTGGCCAGGGCTAGCAAGGACCCTCTCCCGCTGCTCTGGGCTCCTGGGGTCCTCTGGGCCCAGCGCTACCCGCCCCCCCCGCCACTTTATGCACTGGCAGTAACGAATAAATAAATAAATACCTCCCCCACCCGCTCACGCCCCTACAGCTGGCTCTCCTCCTCCTCCAGGGAGCGGTTGAGTCCAGGAATGAACTTGAGCAGTCGCCTGCGGAAGCTACGGTACTTGGTTTTGCGCAGGCCAGGGCCACACAGGGCCTGCTCCCGAGCCTCAGTCCAGAGCGCGCCCGGCGCGCCCCCGCCGCCACCCCCACCGGGGCCGGCGCACCGAACGCTGGCGCTCCGGCTCAGCGTGGCTCGCGGCCCAGGGCAGGGCACCAAGGTCGGCACCTCCGCCGGGCACGGGCCAGGGGCGCGCGTGGGAGGCGGCGGAGACGGCAGAGCCCGGGACGCGGTGCCGGTGCCCCCAAAGAAACAGGTGTGGTAGACAGCGTCGTCAGCGTCGCCCCCGGTCCCACGGGTAGCCCCGCGGGAACCCCGGGGCGCAGCAAGCAGAGGCCCGAAGGGCAGGGAGCCCGGGAGCAGGCCTGCACCGTAGAGGCAGGAGCGCACGGACTCCAAGGTGTCATAGATGCTTGGGTCTTTGACCACCAGGCCTACCAGGACAGAAAACATGAGGGACGGCCCTCAGGCCTGGAGCCAAAGCATTCTTTGCTACGGGTGGGGGGGCGGGGCGGCAGGTGGGCAATCCAGTTCCTTCCATTGACTATCTACGTGGCTCTGGCAAGGCTCAACTGGGAACCCCAGCTGCCCTCATCTGTACAATAGCAATTACAAACTCAAAGCCGTATGAGGACCACTTACGACACCAGGGTCATAAACAGGATTTAAATAAGCTCTTTGGGGTTTTTTTGTGTGTGCTAGGGATTGAACCCTGGGGCACTCAACCACTGAACCACATTCCCACTCCCTTGCTGAGTTGCTGAGGCTGTCTTTGAACTCCCAATCCTCCTGCCTCAGCCTCCTGAGCCACTGGGATTATAGGCATGTGCCACTATGCCCAGCTAAATAAACTCTGAGCCTGGGTGTTCTTGTGTGGAATATGGAGGTGATACTAACACAGGTATTGTGAGAATAGCAAAATATGTATACATCAGCCTAGGGCAGTATGTACTCAAAGTAGTCACTAAACCCTTCTTCACTCTGGAGGGGGCAGCAGCTCACTGGTTCTGAGGGGGAAGCACAGACCTGGGTTCGTGAAGGGCAGCAGGTGGTCCTTCACATACCCAGTCTCTTACCATGCACCAGCCGCTGTTCCTGAACCATTAGAGACCTGTATTCTCCCCACTTCTCATACAGGGTTTGCTGCAAGACACAACATACCCCACTGTCAGGAGTGAGCAGTAAACCAGCAGGACATGGGTATAGACAGGGGTCAGGGAGTAGACTGAAGAAACCTTAAGGTTAAAGGAGATTCAGAGGGCTGAATGAACCCCTAAAACAGTGGGGCCTGAAGGGCAGAGGCTTGGGAAGTGGACAATGGAGGCTGGATGTCCTCTGGGTTCCTCACCTTCAGGTACTGCAAACGAGCCTCCAGTTCTGCCTTCCGAATTGATGTCCCATATAGAGTTTCCAGTCTGAGGGTTGGAGAACCAAAGACTGAGTGAGCCCACAGGCTAAGGAAACGTGAGAGGTTAAGCTCAGGCATCAGGCATCCCACCTGTGCGTACCTGAGAATGTTGCCAGACGCCTTGATGATGTCAACAATCTCCCGATGCCGGATACCTTCCACATTCAGGCCATTGACACTGGCGATGGTGTCCCCTGCCAGGCAGAGAGGTGGTCAGCATCTGCTTCACAGGGCACAAGGGAAGTATTCTAGACCTCTATCTTGGCCAGAAAGTAGAGGGGTGATACCCCTGAGAAATACTCCTGAACTCCTTTCCCCCAACTTCTTCACTGCTTTGGGGAGACCTCTTGGGTATCTTTTTTACCCCATTGAAAACACACAATCACAAAACCACAGCCATTCCTCCCTCCACAGTGAGCATGAGCTTGTCCAGGTCCAGCACCCCAGCCTAGATGCCTGGGATCTCAGAGGGACTTAGCGCTCACATACTCAACACCCTCAGAAGTTCTGTCCCCAAAGGCTGAGCCCTTCTAGGGCCCTGGGCTGCCCCTTGAGTTGGATCTTTATGTTTATCCTGACATGAGACCCAGTTAAGACAGGAAAGAATAAGTGGCATCCAGTACACATAGATAAAAATAAAGTAGATAAAAAATAAAAGCAGAATAAGTCGCATCCCGCTGGGAATTAACACTGGCCCCAGGCATGAGAGGTCTCAGCTTCTGTTATTCAGTGCCACTACAGAGGTTCTGACCCCAGGATCTCTAAGGGATCTCTAAGGGCTCATTTCCCATCAGTAAAAAGGGAGTCCCCTGCTGGGACTGCCTCAGGGATGATCAGGAGGGAGAGTAGGTGGGAAACTACTTTGCAAAGTTGTCCAAGGGCTGCTAGTAAGTAAACAATGAGGTAAGGGACAAAAATATTGACAGAATGGGACAGGTGGAGTCAATTCATGTAGTCCCAGGCTGCCCCTTTCTGGGACCTGGGGATTCTGCCCAACCTCAGGGGTCTCCTACTAGAGATGTAATTTTGTTGTTAGAGGACATGCATAGATGCTCCAGACTTGAGTCAGATTGGGACTGGGTAGGCCCTGACCCCATGTTCAGCAGACCCAGTGGAATGTTGCCTCTCCCCAGCTTCTGCCATTGCTGGATTACCACGCTGCCAGGAGGAAGCAGCTGGTAGCCCTGAAGCAACAGCACCACTTACCGGGCCTGGCTTTGTGCCCAAGGAATCCCTCATCACACTATGATGGACATGTTATTACCCCCATTTTGCAGATGGGGCTGCACAAGATCACATAGTAAATGGCAAACTTGCCTGGATCCCAAGCCTGAATTCTATTTTTGGTCTTCTCAAAGTAGGAAGGGAAGGAGGACTGATTTCAGGAGCAATTTCTCATCCCTCTCCTTAGGAGTAAGGTCATACCCACTCTCAGAGCCCTGTGTCCTGGGTTCAGGTCCCACCTGGTGTAAGTCCAGCCAGCTGGGCAGGGCTGGACTCATGAACTCGGCACACAAAGGTCACCATCTCCACACGCTGCTCTTCTCGGTGGTGAAGGCCATAAGTCTGTAACAAACAAGGCCAGATAGATAGGTCCACCCATCCCTCAGACTGGCCTCCTGACTGTCACCCCTCTGTACCCAGCTTTTCCCACCTGGATCTCAAAGCCGAAAGTCTGGTTATCCTCCTTCTCCAAAGTCAGAACTTTCCTGCAGGAGACACCGGAATCAAAACTATTAGAATTAAAAGGGTTGTGGCAGTTGCATACCTCAGGTCCCCAAGGAGGCGGGAGTCTGGTCTAGAACATCTAGAAAAGACTCAACAGTCTCCTGTGACAGTTCACTGTCATCACCAATATTTGGAATGTCCTTTCCAGACCTAAAGCAACTGCCCTCGTGGAACTAGACGGAATTAAACGAACTGGGAGAGGAGGCACTGGCAATGGCTGGCTTCAGTGGGGCCAAGTACACCCCAGTCTTCTAGTGAGCTCCAAATATCACTGACAAGCTGAAGCCCCAAATTCGGCCCCTGCCTGGAGCCTCCTCCAGCTCCACAGAGGCTTTGGGGAAAGAACAGCCCCACCCCCAGAGGCCAGTCACGAGGCTCAGCACAGACCACAGCTGCTCCTCCCAGCTGCGGTGGGGCCAGCCCACCAGATGTGAGGGGCTGGGGGAGGGGAGCCTGAGGCCGCCCCTTCCCGCACTGAAGGCCTGCCCACTGGACACAATGGTCTGGAGTCACTCCAGGTCCTGGCCTGCTGGGGGAACCCAGTTTCCTCTGCCCATCCCCACCCCCTTCCTTCCCGACAGCCAGAGGCAGAGTTAAAGCAGCCTCCTAAGGTCCCTTCAAGTCTGTAGAGAGCAGGCCCTTCAGCTCCTTGGCCAACTCGGAATATTTCCCTTGGCCTGCCAGCTCCCATCTGAGCCCTCACTCTGAAGGCCAGGTCTTTCCCCCTGTGTGAACTGGGGCAGGCGCAGGGGGTCTGGAAGTTCTATGGCTGGATCTCTGGGTTTCTGGAAGGACTGGTGAACTTTAACTGCAAAGGGCCAGATGGTAAATATTTTAGGTTTTCTTTGTGGGCCCCATATGGCCTTTATCATATATTGTTCTTTGTTTTTATTTTCACAACATCTTAAAAATATAAAAATGAGCTGGGTGGTACATATCTATAATCCCAGTGACTCAGGAGGATGAGGCAGGAGGACCACAAGTTCAAGGCCAGCCTTGGCAACTTCATGAGACCCTTCTCAAAATAAAAAAATTGAAAGGGCTGGGAGTATAGCTCAGTGGTAAAGCACCCCTGGATTTAATCTCCAGTATCACACACACACAAACTTGATTAATTTTTGAAAAATGAGTTGGGCACTATGGCACATGCCTGTAATTCCAGCTACTTGAGAGGCTGAGGCTGGAGGATCTCAAGTTTGAGGCCAGCATGGGCAACTTAGTGAGACCCTGACTCAAAATAAAAAGGGCTGGGGTATAGCACAGTGATAGAGTGTTTGCCTAGCATGCATGAAGCCCTGGGTTCAATTCCTAGTACTGGAAAAAAACTTTTTTTTTTTTTTGTACCAGTGATTGAACCCAGGGGCACTCTACCAATGAGCCAAAATCTCCAGCCCTTTTATTCTTTTTATTTTTTGAGACAGAGCATTGCTAACTTGTTTGAAGCCTTACTTAAAGTTGCTACGGTTGGCCTTAAAAAAAAATTAAATATATATATATATATATATATATATATACACACTATATATATATATATATACACACATACACACACACACACACACACACACATATATATATATATATATATATATATATATATATAGAGAGAGAGAGAGAGAGAGAGAGAGAGAGATTCTTAGGTCAAGGGCCAAATAGACCAATCTGACCAGTAGACCATAATTTGCTGATCCATTTCAGAAAATTCAAGACTCAAATAGGGATGGGACATAGACAAAGAAGGGAAACTATGTGCTTCCAGGCCCTGTGCTGAGCACCACACCTTAAGTCCTTCCTAAAAGAGCTGTCACAGGCTGGAACCCCAGTGGATTTGCTGGAACAGGCAGCTTCAGGGAAGTCTTGGAGTCATGGCTTAGGACATTACCCCTGCTTCCCCACCTATCACCCAGATCTCAGATCTCTCCAGGGAGGGGTAACTGGCAGGGACTGGGGGTGGGCTGAGGAGTACCTAATGACTCAAAAGTCCCTGCCTCCTTTCTCTGCCACCCCTTCACACAGCCCACACCCCCACCTGCCCCTCATTCCCAGTGGGAAAGCCGTGCTTAAGAGTAAGAGAACGCTCCCCCAGGCTGGGCTGAGATGCGGTATCGTGCTTCCCCCTGCCTACCATCCCAGCACCTCATTCTTTTGGACCATATCAGGGGCTGGGGTTGGAGTGGTGACTCACCGCTGCTGTTCAGGACTCTGGTTGAGATTCTTCCAGCGGAATCCTGAGCCCTAGGTGGGAAGACAGTCAGGAAAGACAGGTGAGAGGGGAACTGTCCTTGAGCAGATGCTGAGAGCTCCACTCTGGGATGTCCCTTCAGTTTGAGATACAGCACCCCACTTCTCACTTGTCTGTCTCTTCCCAATTCCACATCTGCTTTGTTCTTGATTGAATTATTTGCAACCATTAGAACCATCCCCAGGGTTTCCCCTACACCTGGAACTGCAGGGATATAACTGTTCTCCTGGGTTCCATGTGCCCAAACATCTAGGTCTCTGGCTGATTTCCAGGCTTGAGGGTGATGGCCATGACCCTAAAAGGGTTTCTAGTCCTGGGGGGTGAGGGGCATGCCTTCCAGTCCAGGAAAGCTGAAGCAGGGGCTTTTCCTTTGCTTGATTCTAAAAAATACAGGGGGCCCACTGCTCCCCTCTCAAGGTACACCAGGGAACCAGAGGCTGATCTGATCTCTCCATCCAATTTTTCAGCCACAGACAGTGGCTTAGGAGAATTTATGTAAAAAGCCCAGATCTGGAGAGCTAGCAATTCTAATCTGAACAAGGCTGAGTGACAGACATAAGTGCCAAGTCTCCTAGAGTAAAGGCTGTTTCAGGGACCAGTTGTTAATCCCAGCTGCAGGTGGCCAGTGTACCCAGCTACACCTGGGGTTTCTTACTTTCTGGGACAAAATAATTGTAGATGTCAAACTTGTCAATAAGTCTCACTATACTTAAGGAGAGAAATCTGGGGTTCTTCTGGGGTGAAGAGATGACAAAGTTGAAGATTCCTGTATCTTCAGGGTCCTTGATAAATTACTCTCTCCCTCCCTAAAATTTTGGAAGTTGGAAGACCCATCTGGTACCAGCCGTTTCCCCATGTGCCAGAACAGCCCAGGACTTTCCAGGTCTGTGCTCTGGTTAACCCTGCCACCAAACTGCCCCAAGGCAAGGAAGAGAAGGGGGCCCTCTTTCTCCAGAACCAAAGATTAGCCTTATGGGTGGGGACACTTCCCAACCGGGCCAACAAGGACGGACTGGGCAGCACAGAGAGACCCCTTTGTCTTTCAACCCGATTTTCATAAAATGCAAATTCTCAACAAGCTGTTCATTGTGTGGGGGGAGCTGGGGGATAGGGGAGGAGGAGGGGGACTGCATGGGGAAAGGCCAGCAGTCTCGTCTCTTTAACCTGAGTCTTGGGTCTCTGCTTCCGAGGGCTCAGGTCCCCTAGAACCAGAGGAAGGGCCTCACGGAGGGGGAGACGCAGAGGGCGGGCGCGGCCCGCATCCTTCCTGCCCGGCGGGCGCCTCGAGACCCCTCCCACCGCGTCCGGTCCCGGCTGAAGTCCAGGGAGCGGTGCCCTGGCACCCCGCACGTCAGACGCAGGCCAGGGCCCAGGAATCGTGGCGCCCCCTCGGAAGGGTGTGCTCTCAGGGGTCCACAACGCCCCACACACTTCCTCGGCGTCTGAACTCAAGCGGCGCGGCCCCAGCCTCAGTCCCTTACTCAGGGCTCTAGGACCCTCAACTTGTCTGGGGCGAGCTGTGGGGCCCCATCCTCACCGCCTGGCTGCAAGTAGAGGGGAAGCCCGGACGAAGGGAAGGGAGTCCTGGGGGCATCGAGACACCTGGACACCAGGAGGCGGGACCTGGGGGAGGGGACAGCAACCCAGATGGAGCTAGACGGAGAAAGGGGATGCTTGGGAGGAGTCAGGGCAGGAGAGAGGGAGGAGATGGGGCGGCGGCGCGTGGGGACTGGAACTAAGAGCCAGCGAGACTGGGGGCGGCACTGAGGCGGGGGCCACGGTCTTCAGAGGAGCGGGGGCCGCGGGTGGGGGAGGTTTGCGCTTTATGGAGAACCGAGGGGAGTTGATCCGGGTCAGCGAGGGTGGAAGCGGGGGGACTCCGTAGACCACGAGGAGAGAAGGGTGTGGGGGTCAGCAGGCGCTGAGCCCTAAGGAAGGTACACTGCGGGATACTGAGGCTGGGGGCTCAGGGATCGAGGGGGACGCACCTTTCGGCGGGGCAGAGTGCCCCCGGACACCGCGAGCGCGCGGTACAGCTCGGCAGGGTGATAGTCTTCCAGCGCCGCATACAGTTCGTCCCCGGTGGGTCCAGGGGTGGCAGCTGCAGCAGGGGGTACCGAGGCCGGGGTCGGGGCCGGAGCGGCGGGAGCGACTTCCGAGCCGGGAATCCCGGCGGCGGGGTCCGGGGCGGCCGCTGCCTCCTCTTTCTGCTGCAGTTTTCTGAGTCGGCGGAGGGTCATGGCTCCGGCGCTGGGCGCCCCTCTGAGGCGGCGGTCGCTCCACTCCGAGGCGCTGGCGGCGGCTAGGGGATGCCAGCCGAGCGGGCCGCGTGTGGCCTCCCTTTATAGGCTCCGGAGCTGGAGGGACGCGGCCTTCAGTGGCCTCGCCCTCCGTGCGACAGGCTCCGCCCGCCCGGGGGCCGCTGCCCGGGAGCCCCGCCCACAGCATCCGACGGCTGGAGGTACTGGGAAACTTGGAGACCAGAGCGTTCCATGCGCGGAAAACTAGCAGCTGGGGGAGCGGGGAGGCGGGGCCAGGGTATTCGCAATACTTGGAGGGGGTCTGTGAGGAGGTATTGCACGAGATTTGAAATTATTTTTTTTTTTTTTTTTTTTTTTTTGGAACCAGGGATTGAACTCAGGGACACTTGGCCACTGAGCCACATCCCCGGCCCTATTTTGTATTTTATTTAGAGACAGGGTCTCACTGAGTTGCTAAGGGCCTCGCTAAGTTGCTGAGGCTGGCTTTGAACTCGTGATCCTCCTGACTCTGCCTCCCCCGTCGCTTGGATTATAGGCCTGCGCCACCGCGCCGGTGAGATTTGAAATTTGGGAATGGACGGCTTTAATGATTCATGGAGGGGTGGCACAGTAGGGGTTCGCTGTAAGGAAGTTTGGGGGAAAGATTTGGCGAAATCCAGGGTCTCCAGTAGGAGACTAGGCCAGGGGAGAGAGGCACCGAGGCTATGCAAGTAATGTGGTCCCCAAAGGAGGAGGGAGTAGACATCCCTGAACTGACTTCGCAGAAGCCCCCAGGGTGTGGGAGGACCCAGAATTTCTCCTTTTCAACGCTATTTCAGAAGCTCTGAAAGAGGCTGTCTCCCCTTTCCATGTTTAAGGAGAAAGGGAAACTGTGGAAAACCTGAAAACAGGAGACTTAATTATGGGGTCTCCCCTCGGTGGTCTCCACCGGATAAATCTGTCCTTAGCTCTGGATGCTGGCGCTCAGGTGCCCTTTCCCAGTAGACAAAGGTTGGCTCATGGGGCTGGGGACGTGCCCAAGCAGAGGGGGGGCTCAGAGTTGGATGGGGCGGTGCTGTCATTCTCTGAGCCAGTCTCAGGGACCATTCCCCAGATTGTTTGTTACCATGCCTAGCAGGCCCTAGAAGAGCAGGGATGGCCCAGCTTAAGGTTCTGTCGTCAGTAGTGCCCAAATAAGAAGTGAGAGGAGGAAGTGGAAGGCCCTCGTGTGGTGTCTAAAGAGACCACACCACGCGGCCACCAGGCATCAGCACAAGCTGGGGACTCCACATTAGGACATTGGCCACTACACGGAGACCAAGCCTGCATGTCCCTGGCAGTCCCCTCCTCTAGTCTGAGCATTTGCCATGTGCTCTACTCCACCATTTTGTGTGCTTTTGCATACTTGTATTAACCCATTTGGTCCTCATGACAACCCTAAGAAATAGGTACCATTATCACTCCTTATAGATGAGAGGAGAGAGGCCCAGAGGGGAAGTAGCTTGCTGCTCAGTGGCAGAGCTGATTCAAACCAAGCAGCCTTGCCAGATGCATTGGCACGGACCTATAATTCCAGCAACTAGGGAGGCTGAGGCAGGAAGATCATAAGTTCAGGGCCAGCCTAGGAAAATTAGCAAGACTCTGTCTCAAAATAAAATAAAGGAGTGAGGATAAAGCACAGTGGTAGAGCACCCCTGAGTTCAACCCTTAGTGTCACTAACTCAGGTAGCCGGGTTCCAGAGCTGCAATCTAGTCAACCTGTGGTGCTGTCTTCCTCAGTTCCTGTGTTGAAGTCCCGCTCCGGGCTAGGGACTGGCTTAGGCTGGGGTTTCAGAGGCTCTGGGTCTGGTGAGCAGTAGCATATTGTACATGTGCTGTGTTAGACCCATGACCGGAAGGGTGAAGGGATAGAGGGCCATGTCCACTTGGGGAGGCCAGTGTCCCACTTCACTTCACTCACTTCTTTACCTTTTCTCCTTAATTGTGCCCACCCCCATGCCCTGCACCCTCAGCCTCCCAGGAGGTGTGGTTGAGGCGGGGTGCTACTCCAGCTCTCAAGGATTGCACAGGTCTGTGTGGGAGGATGCTTGTTGGGCAGGGGTGGCTTGGGGACTGTGAATCAAGAGCTAGCTGTCTTAGTGCTTTCCTCTCCTTCCTCTCTTGTTGGACCACCAAGTGGCCATCAGCTGAGGGGCCAAGGGGGTGTTGGTGGGAAAACATGGGACTCTATTGTGAGCATTAGCACAGATGGACCCCTGGACCGTCTGTTGCCTGCTCCCGACAGACGGCATCTGTGGTGGGGAGGGGGGAGGTGTGAAGGCTGCAGGCCTGCAGGCAATGGTTTCTATTGTGTTCGTCCCAGTGCTTATCCCTGAAGGGATCCTCAAAAGGGCTACACGTGCAACGCAACGTCTTCAGTGAAGGAACCACCCCACCCATCCCATTGGGTAACTTAACAGATGCCTCCTTGTCTCTACCAGGAGACAAGGACATTTCAGGTGTCAAATAGCACTTGCTGCCTGGTTGACAGTCCTCTTTGAGACTGATGTGGAGTTAGACATCCCCTCAATTTATGCAGGTCAGGCTGCCTCCTGCCTACAAATGAGAGAATACTGTCAGAGAACTGAAGTTCACACCTTAATTTCTTCCTCCTGCCAGGCAGAAAGAAAGCCCTAGAGAACCCCAGAGTAAGAGTGAGCTCAGGAATTGCAATTTCTGGGTAGCTGTTGCATGATTTTCTTAAATCCTCTAATTTCAGAGACAGATAGGCTCTTATGGTCTGGAAGGGATCTGGTGTGGTCCAAGCCCTCATTTAACAGAAGCCAAGGAGGAACAGACTGTAGCAGAACAGCCACTAGAACCCAGGACTCCTGACTCAGACTGCTCATTCAGCCTACTGGAAGCTCTCCAAGAGCTCAGGGATGGTGCTTGCTTCCTCTTCCCAGTCTCCTGGGCTTCTCCAGGCAGAGGATGAAAATCTGGATGCCATACTATGGAGTGATGATGCCCTCTGGTGGCCATTGAGTCTCTTGGTGGAAAATCTTCATACCAGACTGAAAGGCTAGTGCCAGACTCCACCTGGACTCCCAGCCATGTTTAAGGCTCCCTTACAGCCCTGTTCCTCCTAAGAGGATCTGTGTTCATCTGGTCACTGAGTTCTGGAATTTCACACTTGTCACAGTGAGGAAATATTTTTGTGATAGAAGCTGCTGCTGCCCGGCTGCAGGTAAAATTCACCAGGAAAAAGGGAGACAGTAATAGCCTTCACACGCCACACAGTGTCTATGAGGGCCCTAAAGCTTTGCCTTCCCCAGCTCTCCATAACTTCCTCCTAAGTCGGAGTCTCTTGTCTAGCATCTGTTCTTCTCATCCTATCTGCTGCAGCCCTTTCAAATTTGGGGGTGGGAGAGGCATTCTGCACACTGCCGGTGTCTTCATATACTAGGATGCCTCCCCCTTTTCCTCCTCAGGCAGCCTCCTTGCAAGTGCCCCATCACTTCAGCTCCTCAGACAGCTGTGCTCAAACTATCTCATTCCCAAGCATGTCTCTTGTTCAGATTGAGCTTCCAGGTTTCCTTCCTTTAAAAAAATATTTTTAGTTGTAGATGGACACAATACTTTCTTCCTTCCTTTCTTTTCTTTTCTTTATGTGGTGCTGAGAATCAAACCCAGTGCCTCACATGTGCTAGGCAAGCACTCTACCACTGAATCACAACCATAGCCCCCAGGTTTCCTTCCTTTTGCTTCAGCTGCTCTGACTTCAGCTTTTTGGGACCGGACTTGACCTGGCATAGGAGCTTAGACAGCAGAGACATGGCTAATGGCAAAACCTAGATAACACCCCTTCTCTTCAGAGCAAGCCCTTGCTCAGACACACCCACAAGTCAACCCCCCCCCCCCCCCCCCCCAACACCAATCCCTGAGACAGCTGTCTCTGGCCCCTCTGACCTGCCTGAGTGTGCTTGGGTACCAACAGGAAGCTGGAGCACTTGAGGCTAGAGCTGCAGAAGCTCAGGCCCTTCTGGAATCTCACGTGAGTCTCAGGCCCACCCAGAGTTATCTCAGGACCCAGAACTGGGCCCCCAGTTGCATGGCATTGCTTCTTGCAGGAGGCATGGACAGCTGGTGGGCAGCTGGCCAGGCAGGGAGTGGTTTGTTTTTCTTAATGGCTCCTACTGGCCAACACTTTCCATGGGAAAATTTACTGTGTTGGTGCTGGAGGAGTTTCTACTGGGGAGAACATCCAGCAGCAGGAGTGATCCCAGCCCAATGACCCAATTCTAGGGGGTCTGGGAGCAGAGGCCAGGTAGACACAGCAGTTTCTTTGTTTTGGATATGGATGGTCTCTTGGTCTAGTCCCTCCCTGAAGCCAAGGACCATCTTGCCTCTTGGATGTGGGGAACAGGGTATCTCTGGCTTGAAGAAGTTAGAGTGGCAGAAGAAAGGGAGACTAACCACAGTTCTCTTTACAGCACCACTCCTAAGTGATGAAGGACGTATTATCTTACCTCTTGTTTCACACAGGGACACCCAGTGAAGACAGAAAATGATAGGCCCCAGGCTCTTCCCTCTTGGCAAACACACCTGCTCAGTTGCTTAATCCCTAGTTTCCTCTCCCAGGGGCCTGCATTGTGCAGGCCAACTTTCCCAACCCCCAAATTCATATGCAAGACTGCCAGGCCCAAACTCCTCTGCTTTACTTCAGATCATGCCCAAACCTGTGTGTCCTACCCAGTGTCTCCCCTCCCCTCCCAGCTTTTCCAGCTCTCCCACAGCTGCAGTTGCCTCTTAAAGTCGGTAGTGTGATCTTCTCAAAGGACAAATGGGATCATATTGTGTGCCCCCTCAACACCAAATTCATGTTGGAACCTAATATCTGATGTGATTATATTCCCCCCAAATTCATGGTGCACTACCCCAAATTCATGCTGGAACCTAATACCCAGTGTGACAGTGTTAAGAGGGAAGGTCATTAGGAGGTGAGTGCTCTTACAGAAGAGGCTTGAGGGAGCCTCTCTGCTGCCACATGGTAAGGCACCATCAATATGGAACAGGCCCTCCTTACCAGACACCAAATCTGCTGACACCTTGATCTTGGACTTCCCAGTCTCTAGAACTGTGAGCAATAAATTTGTTTATAAATTACCTTGTCCAAGGGTATTTTTCATTTGTGGTACTGGGTATTGAACCCAGGGACTTGTGCATTCTACGCCAGCACTTTACCACTGAGCTACATCCCCAGCCCATTTTTATTTTTATTTTGAGACATGGTCTTGCTAAATTGCCTAAGCTAGCCTTGAATTTATAATCCTCCTGCCTCAGCCTCCCAAATCTCTGGGATTACAGGTATGTGTCAGGGCGACCAGCTGAGAAATAGATTTTAACTTATGGGGCAATAAGCATGCTAGTTGTTGAGAAAAAATTTGAGACCAACTCAACAGGAAAAATTACTAATAGATAAGTACAGTCTGAGGTAACTGTCCCAGGAGAGGTGATGGCATTGATACTAGATATTGCCATTTCTGGCCCTCAGGATGAAGTCCTGACTTCTCAGCATGTGAATATGTCCAAAAGACTCCCTCCTCCCACGTATGAGTTCCTTGCCGTGGCCACACCCCACACTAAGGGTCTTTGTCTTTGAATGGCAACACTCTTTCTGACTAACGTCTTTTTTTCTTAATCAGCAGGCCAGTGCCTATTCTAAAATACACTCTTTTCTCTTAATTCCAACTTCCAGGGGCTCCTATGTTTCCCACAGTGTTCTGTCTTATCCCCATGGAAGTGCTTATCTTCCTCCATTGTAGAAAGGAAGATAACTATGCACTAGGAATGCACGCCCTGGAGGGAGGGGACTTATCTCTTCTTTCCCTAGATTGCTTCTCACCTGTGGTTCCATGACATCTGCCATATTACTTTGTAATGCAACTTGCCCAAATCTGCCTTATTGTTACTATCTCTATACATATCTGATCTCTCTAGATTAAAAACTCCTTGAAGGGGGCAGGGACCATAGATTGTATATCTTTGTGTTCTGCCTTCTAATTTATGCACTAATATTGCTCAAAAAATACCTAAATAGTCCATCCAATTTTCCCTGAAATCTTCCTACACCATCAGCCCCCATCTTGAGTTTCCAATGAGTATTCTCAAAAGGCCCCAAGGTGCTGTGTGCTATGGCACATGCCTGTAATTCCAGCAATTTGGGAGGTTGAGGCAGGAGGAATACAAGTTCGGGACCAGCCTCAGCAACTTAGAGAGACCCTACCTCAAAAAAAAAAAAAAAAATTTACTGGGGATGTAGCTCAGTGGTAATGTGTCCCTGGGTTCAAGCCCCAGTACCAAAACAAAAACAAACAAACCCAAAAACCAGGACCTATGACTATCTGCCGTATTCCTTAAAACCCATTTGACCATGGGACACCCAACAATTTACAGGCTATAGCTATGTGGTCAAATAGCAGCATGGATGTTACCATAAAGGTATGTTTTAGATGTGATTGACATTTAGATCAGTAGACTTAAAGAAGAATATCCTGTGTTAGTCAGTTTTCCATCACTGTTAACTAATGCATGAGATAATTAGCCTATAAAGAGAAAAGTTTTATTTTGATGTGCAGTTTTGGAGGTTTCAATCCATGATCAATTCATTCAATTGCTTTGGGCTGTGGTGAGGCAGCACATCATGGTGGCAGAGCACAACAGAGCAAAACCACTCACCTCACAGCCAGTAAGAGAAAGAGAGGAAGGGACGAGCTTGGTGGTACACCCCCTAATGACTTAAAAACCTCTCATTAGCCCCTACCTCTTAAAGGATCTCCCAACAGCACCATGTCTGGGGACAAAGACTTTAACCCATGGGGCTTTGGGGGATACTTATTCAAACATAACTCCTCTACAGTGTGGGTGTGTTTCATCCAATCAATCAAAGGCCTTGGAAGACTGAGGAGCCTTGAGGAAGGAATCTGTCTTCAGACAAGAATGCAACATAATTCTTCCCTGGATCTCTAGCCTACTGGCCACTCTGCCTATTTCAGACTCACCAGCCCCCATAATCGTGAATCAATTCCTTCAATTTCTTTCTTTATATCTATCTGACTCTCTGTGTGTATCCATACACATCCTGTTGGTTGTTTCTCTGGAGGACCCTGATTAGTAACACATTTCTGGTTTGATCCAAAACTTTCTTCCTGTCCCCCACCTTTATTATGCGTCCCTCTCACGTTCCCTGGGCAGTGGCTTGAACTCTACTCCTCATTTTATTTTGGTAGTGTTTAGCAAACATACCTCCAGGACTGTCAAGATCAGAACACATACGGCTTGGGGATGAGAGATTTAAGATGTGTGACACAAAAACCAAATAAATTCAGCTCTCCTGTCACTTGCCTTAGAAAGACGAGACAAAGTAACTTTCAAGGGCACAGGAAAGATACCAGAAAGGGTGCCACCCTGATTTTCAAAATAGTAAAGGTGAAAGTTTAACCCATCTCTATTGTGTTTTAGGCCCATGCCTGGCAAGGTGACCAGTTATTCAAAAGATGGCCTATAAGGGGCCTTCATTTGAATTGGGTTGAGATTTGCTACAAAGCACTTTACCTTTCCTTTCAAAGAACAGGTAAATAGATCAAAGAGATAAAGCAGGCACAGTTATACCTCAGCAGGGCCTTGGGCTTCCACTGCTATCTTGGTCAAGAGAAGAATTATGGCCAGGACACAAGGACAATTTAATTAGTAGCTGACTGACTGACTGGGATATGTGGAAAATTAAAACAAAGTTATACAGTTAGGTTACTTTTCTTCAGTCCAACAGCCTGAGATGAAAGAACAATGGAAAACCATCAGTGATGGGGCTGGGGTTGTGGCTCAGTGGTAGAGCGCTTGCCTAGCATATATGAGGCACTGGGTTTGATTCCCAGCATATAAATAAATTAATAAAATAAAGGTCTATGAACATCTAAAAATATTTTAAAAAATAAAATCAGTGATAGGCATGCAGGAATGGGCAAGTTCAACAGTGAAATGTACAAGGTTCTTCACTTGAGTTCAAAATACTGTCTGCATGAAGGATGGAGAAGGTGGCTGACTTTTACTCAGCTGAAGAGATGAGATGAAGTCTTGGGATGACCTTCAGGTATCAAGCATCCTGTAGATTCTTGTTCTATCTGTGCTGTCAGCTAGTACCCGGCTGAGTGCTATGCACCTTTCCTGACCTGAGGCTCTAACCAGGTTCAGGAGAAAGCAGCTGGCCAGGGTGAAGAACCCAGAACCACAGAGCAGGACAGTGCACTGGCTAAGGGGCTGCAGCCTGTGGGCAACATCCAGATTCAAGGTCTTTTCCACCCCTAAACTGCGTGATCTTAGGCAATTTACTTGACTTCTTGAATCTCCCCATTTCCTAACCCATAACAAGAATATGGGTGTTCACCCTCATATGGGTGTTCTGAAGATTAAAGCAGTTTATATAAGGCAAATTTTGGCACATTGCTTAGCACACATTCCCAATAAGTATTTGCTAATATTAACTGAATGACAGCTGCCTTCAAATATTTTAAGGATCCTCACATAGAATAACTGCTTTGAGAAACCTGCAGAAGGCACATGGAGATTGTCCAGTGCTCTTACTAAGCAGCAGTTTGCAGATGGAAGGCGTGACCCAGAGTGTTAAGAGTGAGGTGAGTCACCTGGCAGGGATACTACATGAAGTGGGTGATAACCCTTAGGGCCCCATCTAAACTTGGAAGTTTATGGTTCTAGTACTTGCTATTTTGGATCCTCTCAGCCTAGAGGTATAGGATTCATAAATACCCATACTCTGAAAATACCAGCAAAACTACTGAAGATTCTCATTTCAGCCAGGTAATCACCCCAGAATTCACAATTACATCCCAATTTAGGAGAAGAAAAACTGGATGGCTCTAGGTTGCCTTAAGACAGTGGTATGTGAATAACCAGGATTGAGACCCTCTTTTGTAATCAAAGAGTGCTAAAAGATAGTCAAATACAAAGCCTCCAACAAGGATGCCCAGTGTCTCCTGTTGCCTTACACGCCAGGCCCACCCTCTATGAAACAAAGCAAGTTTGGGAAGACCTAGCATGTCCAGATGTGCACCTCTTCTGAACATGATCTGCTACACGTTGTGTGCACATCAGACCTGGACAGCGAGGGTGGAAATAACTCAGAGCATTCTGCCCCATTCCCAACTCCCTGGCAAATGCTGGGTGGTCATTCTCCATATGGAAGACAGGTGGCACCAGAAAAGCTCTGTGAATAAAACTTTTAATAATGTACAGCAGAAATCGGACAGGCTCATTCTTATATTAAAACAAAAGATTTCCTATATTACAATTTATTTACATTTGCATACTGAAGAGGTAAAGTGTCTAAGTGGCTATTTTACAGTCCTTTCTAATAAAATGTACAAAAACAAACAGAAGTACCGAGAATGCCGTTCGGGGGCCTTGATGGCGACATAAGAACGGGCTTGGACTTGGTCTGTGAATCCAGAGGTGCAGGTAGCCCTATGGATTAGGGTTAGCCTCAGGGAGCCAAAAACCCCAGCTTCAGTTTCTCCCTAACTTTCACTTGGTGTTACCAGTGGTGGGTGTGGGAATTTCAAAAAAAAAAAAAAAAAAAACCTGTCTTCCCCAGAGGTGGAGGAGCTGGACTGCATGGATGGTGACGGCAGAAAGGCCCCCTGGAGAGTGGGCTAGTGGTTTGGGAGTTGCTGGGTGGATATGTGTTGGCAGATCCCAGAGGCTAGTTGTGACTTGGGGCACAGGAGCCTAAGTTCCATCATCACCTGTAACCGCCACAGTTCTGCTGCTGCAAGGCGGGTAAGTGGGAGGTCAGCAGGGGTGGGGAAATAAGGTCCCCCTAGTGACACAACTGGTATTTTAAGGGATATTAATTAGTGGCCAGTAAATTGGCCCGAGGATTAGAGGAAGATCTCCTTTAAAGCAAGGAAAGAAGCAATACGTTGGGAAAATAAATAGAAAAAGGAGGAGCATGGGGAGTCCAAGGAAAGGGAGAGGGCTCTCCCTCCTCCCCAGGCTTTGGCAGGGGATTGCTGGGTTGGAGGCAGGGATGCTCTAGGCTGCATACATAATGTGCCTCCCCTGGGGCAGGAAGGGGGCTCAGAATGCATGCAGAGCTTTGGGGTCTCGCCTGTGGTTCTAAACCCCAGGCCTCCTACCCACCAGTAGTCTCTCTTTGCAAAACGGGAGTGTGTGTGTGTGTGTGTGGGGGGGGGGTTCAGTCCTCTTCCCTCGGTGGTCTTACTTAAAAACAATTATTCCAAGCTCAAAAGGCTCTCAGAACCAATCATGAAAACTCAAAAGCAGGTGTGCAGGGGTCTCAAAGCAGGCACCCACTTACTGGATTTAGTTCCTTCTTTAGTGCTCCAAGAGCAGCACCCAAGCCTGTCAGGTTCACAGTGGTATTCCCAGGCCTGGCCCAGTGCTGGGCACCCAGTAGGCACTCCATACACATTTGCTGAATAAATGCCTGGAGAAGATGCAGCCAACCAGACAACACACACAAGGTTGGGGTGCTCAAGGGATGGGGACAGAATGCAAGAGAGACCAAGCCCCAGGGTAGAGAGGAAAGATCACTGCTGAATGGGAACAGGCTCAGGTACAAGGACAAACATTTCCAGTGTGATTGAGCTATGTGCGCTTGATTGGAGAGTTTTTTTTTTTTTTTTTTTTTTTTTTAGGGATTTCTTTAAAAACAAATAGATTGAGAGGTAATTATCACATAGAGATGGTTTTTCCTTTTACAAAAACTTAACATTATTAAAAAAAGTTAAAATCCAGACCCTCCCAATAAAATAAAATAAAATAAAAATAAAACCACTCCAGTTAAAAGTTATGGCTTCAAAGTTATTATAGACCTAAGATATGCTGACCAAATCACCACCCACAACCGTGCTTCTATACGTCATTAAATACTATACTTAGGTTAAATAACATGTTCAGCTCAGGCTGTTCCCTTTAGTAGGGCCCCTGAAGTGGATGCAAATCTCTCATCTTCCCTCCACCCTGATCAAATAATCCAGTAAAAGGCGGCCCATGCAGATGCCTCCCTCCCACCCCAACTCCCTCCCCAAATCCTTGCCCCCTTCCCTTCCCCACCCCAAACCCACCACCACCAAAAATATACACGCTGTTTGTAGAATCTGGGATGGGACAGACAGATGTGACATTCCAATCTGAATCCCAAGATCTAGCTTCAAATTCCTTGGCTTTTCCTTGATGCTGCTGAGGACGATGCTCTGGGCCGGCTCATTTCCCACGGCTGATGCTGACCACAACACCCAAGACTTCCACCAAGATTCTTTCCCTGCTCTCATTGTGCCCCACCCCCCAAGAGTCACATTTTGACCCAAAACCCTCTCTTGCCATGGACAACTGGGCCAGCTTTGGTTCCTCAGCCTGAAACGGAGAACTGTGCTGACACAGGGCAGGCAGAGCAGCCAGCAGGGAAGAGAGTGCCACTGGGCAGGGTCTGGAGGAAGGGAGAGAGTGACCTTCAGGGAAGGGCACCAGGGAAACTAGATGCTGCTCACTATGAACAGAGGCACCAGCACGCAGAGACGGCATGACACCACACCCCCGGCCTGCACATGCACAGAAAGCTCAAGCAAGTAAGTGCGTACCTAAACACACACACATACACACACGTGTAAGGGCGTGGCACAGACCAGGCACAACAGGGGGACGCACCTCAGCACATGCACACACGGCTGGACAGACAGGCAGCAGGTTCCGTCTCCATTGGCAGTCCCTCCAGATGTCTGTGTGAGGAGGAGGGGAGCACGTGGCTCAGAGCTGCCTGGGAGAGGGGCTACACTTCTGGTTCCTCTGGACTACCTTGGTGTGCCACAGGCTGGTCCCTGGAGGAAAACTCCAGTGCTGCTTATTAGCACTGGCAACAGCTTGGCTCTTCCTGGCCCCTCCCCGGCCACCCTTTCACCACTCCTGGCTATGTGCCAGATGCACCGGGTTTTGTGGACTTCCCACTGCAACCAGTTTGAGTTGTGGCATTGAGTTCTCCACACAATTTGCTCTCAGAGTCTCCATGCCATCAGGAGGTAAAGATAAAAGGTGTCTGTGTCTCAAACCCAACATGGGAGTGAGCGCGTCTCCCGGGCTCGGTCCCTCTTGTGGGCCAGGGCTCTGGCCACGAGGGCTGGGCAGAAACGAGAGGTAGGCCTCCGCTGTACGCTCGACACGGCAGCTGCACATAGTTCTGGCTGCCAGGTTGTGTGCGGGGAGAGCAGGTTAGATCTTCACGTCTTCCTGCACGCTGAGCTGGGACAGGGTTTTCTTTATGCGCAGCGCAGTCAGGCGGGCTGCACCGTTGGCGTACCAGCACTCCCGCATCATCTTCCCCATCACCCGCAACGCCTGCAGAGACAAAGGGCTGTCAACTTAACTATGCCCAGACAAGTCTTTCTGGTCACTTGGGCACTGGCTAGTTTCCCTGCTGCTTCCTCCACCAGGCTCAGTCTGTTAGAATCTGCCTTGCCCCCAGCCCCTCCAGCAGGAAGAAGCTTCTCAAGCTTTTCCTTCCTTAAGGGACAGGCTGTGTAGGCGAAGGGAAATGCTCCAGCTAGGCCAGCTCTTTTAGCCTCAGCCTCACTCCCAAGTGAACCTAACCTGATGTGCTTGGGGAACATTTTGGAAAATGATGCTCTATTTTGTAACGAGAAGGCATCCACTAAAATGTGAGCTGAGTAATTTGGTTCTTAAATGCAGAAATGCCCTCTAGTGGTTACACTCGTCAAAGGCAGAGATGGCCTCTCCTGTTCCACTGTAAAGGGAGCACTTTGGGTTAACAATACTGTTACAATACAGTTAACAATACTGCCAGACACCTGAAATTTGCTGAGAGAGTAGATCTTAAATGATCTCATCAAATAGCTAACTAGGGCTGAGATTGTGGCTCAGTGATAGAGCATTTGCATAGCACATGTGAGGCACAGGATTCGATTCTCAGCACCACACAAAAATAAATGAATAAAATAAAGCGGCATTGTGTCCATCTATAACTAAAAAAAAAAGGTAACTAGGTGAGGTGACAGATGTTAACTAAACCGTGGTAATCCTTTCTTTTTTTTTGAGCCGGGAATTGAACTCAGGGGTACTTGGTCACTGAGCCACATCCCCAGCCCTATTTTGTATTTTATTTAGATACAGGGTCTCACTGAGTTGCTTAGGGCCTCACTAAGTTGCTGAGGCTGGCTTTGAACTCATGATCCTCCTGACTCAGCCTCCCGAGTCACTTGGATTACAGGCGTGCACCACCACGCCTGGCTTAATCCTTTCTTAATATACACAGATATCATCAAATTAGCACATGTCAATTATACCTCAAATAAGGTTGGAAAAATACATAAATAAGTAGAAAGAAGAGCAGAGTTACAAAGTGAAAAGGCAGTCCATGTGCACTCAGCTGGGCCAACCTTGCTCCCCTGAAGACTCTAAGAACCCAGAATCCAATGTTAGTTAGAAAGAGATGTGAGAGATGTGTCCTCATTTCAACTATTCCCACCAAATGTTGTCCCTCCCCATTTCATTACCATTGGTACCAAATTCTAATTCTCCTTCCTTACCCTAACCCCTTCACACTTGTCACTTTCTCTTCTTCTGAGTTTTTAGAAAGGCCACTTCCTCAGACATGGTTGTTCCTTCTGCTACAGTTCCCAGTTTCTTGTATGGATGCTTCTCCCTAACTCTTCTCTAGAACCTATCACCCCTGTGTCTCCACAGCTGTTTCTCTAGTACAACAGGTAGAACACTTCCCAGTTCACTTTTTGTTTCTCTCTTGCTGACCGCCTACCTCCCTTATCTGTATCTTTTTCTTCTAGGATGGCGCCTCTAAAGGGCATCAGAGAACTACCAGGACAAATGACTACAGCCCCAGAGGGTTCAGTATATAATACCATAGAAAAGTAAAAGTTGAGTATCCCTTATCTGAAATGCTCAGGACAAAAAGTGTTGTGAATTTGGATTCTTTCAGATTTTGGAATATTTACACATACATAATGAGGTATCTTGGGGATGGAACCCAAGTCTGAACACAAAATTCATTTGTTTTATATATACCTAATTATACACATAGCCTGAATATAACCTTATACAATATTTTTAGTGCACCTGTGTGTTTGTTCATTGTTGTGTTTTTGGTATGGTGATTTTTTTTTTGGGGGGGGGGTTGTTCCAAGATTTGAACCCAGGGATATTTAACCACTGAGCCACACCCCAGCCCTTTTTAAATACTTTATTTAGAGACAGGTCTCACTGAGTTGTTAAGTGCCTTGCTAAGTTGCTAAGGCTCTAATTGAACTTGCAAACCTCCTGCCTCAGCCTCCCAGGTGGCTGGGATTACAGGCATGCACCCACACCCAGAAGCACATGCATTTTGACTGTAACCTATCACATGAGGTCAGGGTAACCTGTCAACAGAGTTGAGGTGTGGAATTTTCATTTGTGGCATCATGATGGTGATCAAGAAGTTTCAGATTAGGGATGCACTCAAGGGGTATCTGGGGTTGGTATTTTCTTTTCTTATATTATGGGCTGAAGATTGAACCCAGGGTCTTACACATGCTAGAAAAGTACTCTACCACAGAGCTCCAAATACAGTCCTCTTTGAGACAGGATCCCACAAAGTTGCCCAGACTGGCCTAGAACTTACTACCCTGCTGCCTCAGTCTCTCATCTCAGGTACCTGAGATTATAGGTGCTACCACGCTCAGCTTGAAAAACTCTTTTCTGAAGTACATAAGTCAGGTAGATGGGAAAAGTCACAGGAAGCAAGGAAGTTTCCTACCTCATAACTCTGCCACCAGTTGGGGATGTTGGGACGTAGCTTCTGGTCACAGACGACCTTTCGCATTTCCTCAATGGAAGGGTCAGAGGGCACTAAGTCATAATATGGCAGCTGATATTCTTCATGGACTCCTGGGAGAAAAGAAAATATCTACCTGAGTTATTAACAGAAGAAGGAAGACATTACTTCAAAACCAGTGACAATACCTGCACTGTGATTTGTAAATGCCACCTCCCGCTAAGATGAACAAGGGCTTCTTGGAGGAAATGGTGGATTCTAGGCATGAGACAAGACATACATAAGAGTAGAGCTGGGTGCCAGGGTGCCCACTTGTAGTCCTAGCACTCAGGGGCTAAGGCAGGAAGACAGCTAGAGCCCGGGAGTATGACGTCAGTCTCGTCAATGCCTCAAAAACAAACAACAAGGGGCTGGGATTGTGACTCAGGGTAGAGTGCTTGCCTTGCACGTGTGAGGCACTGGGTTCAATCCTCAGCACCACATAAAATGAATAAAATAAAATATAGGTATTGTGTCCATCTACAACTAAAAAAAAAATTAAAAAACAAAAAAACAACAACACGAAAAAAAAAAAACCTGAAACCACCCCCCACAAACACATGAGAAACCAGCAACATTAAGCCACAAATCACAGAAACTGTCAAGGACAATTGGGATCAGTTCAGGACTAAACTGAAAAGTTCCCAATTGGCCAAAGATGAAAACATTTAATTAATAACACTAATAAATTTGATGGAGGGCTGGGATTGTAGCTCAGTGGTAGAGTGCTTGCCTAGCATGTGTGAGGGACTGGGTTCGATTCTCAGCACCACATTAAACAAACAAATAAAATGAAGTTATTATAAAAAATCTGATGGAAACAAGTATTTTTATTATTATTACTTTTAAACAATTACTTTGATTTTTTACAATCAAACACTGCCAACTGGTGTTATTCCTCATGCATCATAAAAAACAAAGGTACTTTTAAATGATGCTTTATGTAACAGAGAACTTAAAATGCACCCTGATTAATTATGTAGACTGGTAATTTTTTAAAAAGCATAACTAATAATTTGGCTCCTTTCTTCATAAAATGGAAATATTTCTCCTGATAGTCTTGAGGTTATCATTATAAGTAGTGCAAAATATGGCACATATAGTTTCATCTAGAAAGGTGTATATCCTTATACACCTTAACAAAATGTGCATAACAAAATGCATACAGTCAGTGCATGATAGAAAGCATGTTTCAAACACAAGGCAGCCCCTCAGGCCACCATATTATTTAGGTTTTACATCATCATTTATGGCATTATAGATTAATTATATATAACATACTTTTATACATTTTAACCCTGAAGATAAGAAAAATAATTGGTGCTTGAGAAACTTATTCCAGGTAGCCATTTGTTATCAGGAGAAAGTGAACCTCTGTCTGCCAGGTGGGAAACAAGTATTTTTAAATTCTCCAGTTCATAACTTCACGAGGTCCGAAGCAACTTATTAAGACCCTGTCTCTAAATAAAAAAAAAATAAAAGGGCTGGGGATGTGGTTCAGTGGTTAAGCTTCCCTGGGTCCAATCCCCAGTACCAACAAAACAAACTATCCATCTTGATAACCAAAGAGATAACTAGGGAAAATTTCACTTTCAAGGAAAAACCCAAGGGCTGGGGATGTAGCTCACTGGTAGGACACTTGCCTAGCATGCTTAAGGTCCTGGGTCTGATTGCAACACCTCAAAAAAATAAAAAATAAAAAAATCCAGCTAATTCATTGAAGATTAGTGAAATTTTTAAATATATTCTAACGATTTTGAGTCTGAACAATAATCATTCTGGATTGCTAACATCACAAAAGGAAAGATAACTGCCATTATGTGCCTTGTAACAGAAGTCCAGAGTAACACCTACGAAGGATTTTTGTCAAAAAGATGAAAATTAAAACACAACAAAAATCCATATACAATTCTAGCTGCTAGATTTAATTACTAATTCATTGGAAATACAAGAAGGAATGTGTGAATCCCATGGGTGGCAACAGGCAAAATCAAGCCTGGAAACTTCACTAGATACACGACTTGGATTCGTCAATAAAATAAAGTGAAAAAGAAAACAAATGGAGAAGGGACTTACAGACTAGAAGAGACTTAACAAGTCCCTCAATTGACTGCAATGATGGACTGTATTCAGAACCTGATCTGAACAAACTGTTTAAAAAAATTAGGAAATAACTAGGAAAGCTTAACACTGACTAGATGTTAAATGATATTAAGAATTAATATTCACTTTAAGAAAATTTTAAAAAATACTTTATTTTGTAGAATGTTTTTGGGTTCACAGCAAAATTGAGCAGAAGGTACACAGAGTTGCCATATCCCTTCACCCCAACACATGCAGATTCCCCCCACTACCAACATCCTGCCCCCAATAGTGCATTTGTCACAATCAATGAATCTGTACTGACATATCATCTCCATGGTTTTTTGCCTTTTCCACAGTATCTATATTTGCAATTTTATAGTTTATATGTAGCCTTTCAGATTAGCTTCTTTCACTTAGTAATAAGCATTTAAGTTTTTGCCATGTTTTTCCATGGCTTAAGAGCTTTTTTTAAAAAAAAATTTTTTTAGTTGTATATGGATAATACCTTTATTTTATTTATTTTTATGTGGTGCTGAGGATTGAACCCAGAGCCTCATACATGCTAGGCAAGTGCTCTACCACTGAGCCACAACCCCAGCCCTTAAGAGACCGTTTTTAACATTCATTTTTTAACGTATGATAACAGTGTTGTATTTTAAGTCCTTAACTTTTACAGCCACAAAGAAAGAATTCCATAATAAAAAGTTAACTTAAAAAATAAATCCAATGTAATTTGCTCATATCTTTTTCCAGAAAACAAAAACCAAAAAGTCTTGCTGTTGTGAGCTAATAGGAAAGATTTTTAAACAAAGTTTGACTTAGTAATTATCTAAGGGGTAGTTAAGAGCTTAAGTTTTGGCCTCAGCTTGCTGGAATTTCAATTCTAGTTGTTGTGTGACCTTGGATAATTTATCTAACCTCTCTCTGATTCATGTTCTTCATCTGTAAAACAATGGTAATAACAGTACCTACCTTCATAAGTTTGTAGTGAAGACTGAGTTTAAACACAGCAAGTGATGAATATTATTAGTATTATTACATACTAAGCCCCAATTTCTGGATGTCATGAGAAAGAAGGAATGAATTTATTCACATTTTAAAGCCCATGTAGCCAGATTTTTCTTAGTTTATTTTATCTGTATATACAGTAATCAAATTTTAAGAAGTACAATTCCATGAATAATACCTGGGTACTTCCTCCATTATCTGAGTCTTAGCAAAAAAAAATCATAGATGGAAAAGGGCAATAACAGACAAGAGGGTTCTATTGGAAGACTTACCAGTTATTTTTAATTCAATCACTTCCACTGCCCTGGGACCTCTTCCATCAGAGATAAATGGCATAAGGACAGGGCTCTAGAGGTTCTTGAACTTGATCATGTGCCAGAATACTTGGAAGTCATCATAAAATACTGATATAAGCTGACGATAAAGTGTTTTCTGCTAAATCTGATATTTATCTATTTGCAAATGCCAAAGGTTTTTTTTTTATTTTTTTAATTATGGGGAAAAAATTCATTTTGAGAAAATTCTATGTGTTCCTACAGATTTCTTCTATTATTGTGGTCATGAACACCAAGGTTTCCCAGGAATGTGGCTCAGTTCCTGGGGTTCAGCCAGTGTGTTAGGACACATTGCCTCCAATATAAGGAGATTCCCAAATTAAACCTGGGCTGTTCATGCCAAGGGCATTCCCTACCTCTAATAATAAAGACAACACAGTTTTTAGAAAAAGGCCAAATGAACCTTTAGAATGGTTAAAACTATTCGACAAGGTGGGCTGAAGCATTAACACACCCTTACGCAACTGCCCACAGGGTTTTGCACCCCTGATGAGAACCCTGAATGTGACTTCAGCTCTGGCACCAGACACCTAACAAGTTGTCAAAAAAAAGGCAGGGCAGTAAAATACCAGCACCCTTAGGTGACCCATTTTGCTGGAACTGGAAGCAGGAGCAGAAGTGAAAGAGAAACATACCTCCAGAATTGCACCTTCGAGCAATCTCCCAATATACAAGCCCGAGGGCATATATATCAGCACATTTAAAGGAGTCGAAGTGTTTCATGTTAATAGTTTCATCAAGTACTTCAGGGGCCATGTATCTGTAACAGCAAGAGAAACACAGTTATGCAGAGAACATGATGATTGTGCTCTGTATTATTATTTTTTATGGTACCAGGGCTACATCCCCAGTCTCTTTTTATGAAACAAGGTTTTGCTGAGTTGCCCACGCTGTACTTGGGATCCTCTTGCCTCAGACTCAAATGTAGCTGGGATTATAGTTATGCACCACCACACCTGGCTGTTCTCTTTAAATCAAAGTACTGATCAGGGGCCCTTGGGGAGCTGGAGTGAGCACTTCTCTTCCTTGCACACTCTCATACCTTGAACCTAAATACTTCAGCAATACCAAACCTGGGAATAGCAGAATACCAGTAAGTAAGCATGTATATACTTATGTGTGCACGTATTTTTGTGGTACTGGGGCCTCCTATATGTCAGCAAGTCCTTTGCCACTGAACTACATCCCCAGTCCTGTTCATTTTTTAACCATCAAGATTTGTTTGTTGAAGCCTGTTTTGATTTCCTGATATAGTTATCAGCTCTGTGGGCCACATGGTCAGAAAAGGACATAGTGGATTAAATGTAGCCACAGTGATGGACTGAGTTTAAATTTCATTGTAAATTTCTCGTGTTATCTTACCTGATTGCAGGAAGGTGCAGATTAATTCTAGAGGTTGTGACTGAGTGGTAATTATAAGTGAGCACTACAAATTGAGCCACCCCCCCCCCATAATAAATCAGGGCATCACCTCAGGCCCCACACTATGGGGCTGGGGTAGCTGCAATCATTCAGGTCAAAAGGACAAAAAGCAGCAATACAACTGAAGGAAATTCACTTAGGTTCAGCACAGACCTTCCTCTTCTATCTTAGTTAAACTGGGGAGTCCCACTTCCAACTTGCAAGATCAAATAATAACCTTACTTATTATTTCATTTTTCAACGAAGCGGGAAGCAGACCCATAATCCTTATGGATTTGTCAATCTAGATTAGCTCTGTTCTAGTTTGGCAAACCTGTTCTCCAAACTCCAGTCAAAACACTCTCTGCCTCCTCCAGGGTCTCTGCACAAGCCACCCCTTTAGACTCCAATATTTCTCCTTTTTCCCTAGCCCCTTTTCCAAATCCTGCTCCAGTTTCTCTTCCTCCACTGTCCCTCCACCCCCAATGGCACCAACACCTATGTGTACATGATTCTATGCAGCTGTGCTCGTGGCACTTGTATCTGTCAGATGCAATTGTGTAGCTTTCTAGTGTGGGAAGTGCGTGTTCAACTGAACTTCCAGCTGCCAGAGAGCAAGAACCACACCTCCTTTTTCTACACCTTTTCCTGTGCATATGGAAAGGGAACACATGGGATATGTAGTAAAAGCCGTTGAGCAAGGCTGAGGCCAGGGCCTTCCTACCGTTTGGTTCCCACCCTCTGATTTGGGGCAATGTCAATGGTGTCAGTGACTGCATCATGTCGGACAGCCAGGCCCAGGTCTGCGATGGCACACATGCCATTTTTCTTCACCAGGATGTTCTTTGACTTTAAGTCTCGATGAGCAATTCCAGGCTTCCCTGGCAGAGAAAAAACCAGGGATCTTTAAAGAAAGATGGTATAAATATTAAAAGCACAGAGTCAGCAGCCAGACTGTGTGGGTTAGAGTCCTGGCTTTGTCTCCTGCTAACCCAGTGATCCCATGTGTACCTCAGTCTTCTCATCCAGAAAATCAGAATGACAGTACTTACTTCACAGGAATGTTATAAGGAAAATGCCTTCATGAAGGTAAGTGAAGGCCTCAGAAGCATGTTGAGTATCAGGTAACATTACTATTGATACTATTACCACTCTCCTACCCTGAGCAGCTCAGGTATGGAGCTGCTAAGGAGTTCAAAGAGAAGCTCCTGTGTTGGCTGGTTCTCAGAACCACACAAGCCTGATTTGGGGACTGTTAATACCAGTGCAGAGGCTAGGAACAGAATCCAGCTGGAAAGGCTGGATTCCTACTGTGCTCAGCAAGAACCATTTGCCCCAGTCAACCAGGAATCCGGATACAGGAATCACACTTGCACTGTGGCGTACCCAGGACATCCCCAGAAGCTGACAAACAATGAGCAGCAAAGCTCCAGGTCTTCTTCCTCCAGGAAAACCTTTCTAGATCAGTAGAGTGTAGGGTCTAACCACCAAGCAGTCTGTAAGCCAGCTATTCCCGGCAATGAATGTGTGAAATTACTAAACTGATGCTCCTGTCACACTGGTTTATCTTTTAAGTTCCATTCTTTTACATGTGTCCTGTGGGCATCCGAGAGGATTATTCCTTAACAAATGATTATGTCACGCCACTGTCAAACAGCTGAACGTTGATGTTACAAATTTCCCAGAGTAAGTTCAGGGAGAACGCCTGTATGTCTTTTGTGTTCATGCAAACAAAGCTCAAACCTCTGTCTCTCAGACTAAATTACAGTTCCTGAGGTCCAGCCTCAATTCTCTTGGTAAAAGGGAGTTCTAAGAACAAAATCACGATGGACAGCTTTTAGTTTATCGAGCACCTCATTCCTCAACAAGCTCCACTCACCTTGAGTGCCCACAATCTCCATATGTAGGTGTGCCAAGCCACTGGCAGCAGAGAGGGCCAGCTTAATCATGCCCTCAATCGTTACTGTGTAGCGGTTAAGATAATCAAACAGGGAGCCATGTTCATGGTAGTCAGAGACGAGCCATAACTGTGTCCAGGTGCCATTATCTGCAGAGAACAGAGATGAGTTCCGGAAAAGGCATTACTAACAGCAACAAGGAAGAATGTGTACAACCTGAGATCCAGTCACTGGCCTGAATTCACATTTCTTGCCTCCACACCTCTGATGCCCCCCTGGCCAGTCTCATCTACAGTGGCTCCAGTGAGGGCAGAGGAACAGTACATCTCTCCTGGGCTGTTCTCTTTATTTCTCTCAGATGGGCTGTAGGATTCTGAACAGCACTCCACTTTTCTGCCAAATTAAAAATGTGAGGTATCAAGAGAGGAAATGCATATGCTTAAAGAAAGTATAGGCTATGTCAGTTTTATTGCAACACTGCTCTTGATCCTGACAAGACTTGCCCATCTACAATGAACTGCAGTGGGCTGCACCCATCTCCACCACAGAGGAGGGCCTTACAAGTTCTGCTCTGTGTGCCAGTGACTATCTCAACATGGCCTGAGCACAGCACCTGCCTCACCGTAAAGCTTCTTTTCAGTTTGTTGCTTTCATCAGGCTAGAAGCTGTCTGTGAACACAGGAAAGATCTCCTTTTGCACTAAGGTATTTCAGGTCAAAAAATGCCTTTCAATGCATGAATAATTCACTTCCAAGTATTCCCAGAAAGACCATTTTACCCTTCAAAAGATCTGTGGAGGTGGCTAGCATACACTTCATTTTCTGTTTTATATATGGGGTCATGGGATGGAGGAGGGCAGAGGAAGGAAGGAAGGAAGGAAAAAAAGAAACACCAAAAGTCAATAATCTAATTAAGCCATGCTGCTGTCACAAGGAAGACTGGAAATTGGATTGAGAGCTCCCAAATTCAAGGCTGGCGCTGGTTTCACTATATTTCATACTAAATATGTCATGGTAAAAAGGCAAGAATGAAGGAGACCAATTTTTCTCCTTCCCTGGCCCTAGCATGGGCTTCGACAGCCAGATCCCTACTCACACAAGCTGCCAGAATCAATAAAGGGAGTGGCTGCTGGAAATGCACAAACCTTGGCTTCTTTTATCACAATCAAGGGCCCACCCAACTCATAGCTTCCCACACTCTACCAGTCACCCAGTCTTGAGGACCCTGCTGGTAAGTTAAGAAAAGACATGGTTGGGTCCTATCAAATGTATGTAAGATTTAAATTTTATCAAAAGGTGATGCTATTTTAAAGAGGAGCAGTTTACTCAGAGTGAGTAAAACATTCTCCTTTCCCTTTCTTTCCCTAAGCAATCCTAAGACTCTCAAGCTTGGGGGCAGCTGAGGCTATCACCAACCCCAATAACAATGTGAAGAATAAGCAGTCTGCTATTGTTTTAGGAAGAAAAAACAAATACATAGCATCCTCCCCAGGCTTTGTAGACACTAACTTCTAAGTCACTGTGCCAAGGACACAATTGCCAGAGACTTTTAAAAGGTGAATCCAGTCCCCTCATGGCCCTCTCTGTGTTCTAGGTACACTACTGCCAGGTGAATGTCCCCTCTCCTTCTGGGAGCTCTGTGAAGGCAGAAACTGTATTGTTTTTACATGTGATGATCCGACGAGCAGCTGGTAGAGGTCCTTGCCCACAGTGGTTAATAAATGCTACTGAATTAATGAATGAAACTGCAGTTACTACACTTAACTTTGAATAAAATCAGAATCTTCTCAAAAAGGTCCATTATAACCTAGCCTCTGACTACCTCTCCACCAGCTTTAGCATCAACACAGCCATCCCAAGTTAGGTGCAGGATCCCAAACACAACTCATCTTTGCACATGTCTTCAGAGCCCTTCCCACTGGATTTTCTTCCTGGCCAATTCCTGCTACCTTTGTGTCAGTCAAGCTCAGTTGTGACTCACCTCCAATATGCGCTGACTAGAATAGCCTGGGGTTGCCTCCTATAATCAATTCTAAGTTTCTAGTCAGTGAGGTCCTCAAAAATAGGAATATGCCTGGGCACACAGAAGAGATTCAAAACTCAAGCAAGAAAGGGGGAGTGGGGGAGAAAATAAGGGACCTCAGGTATGGGTCAAGCTAAAACCAAAAGCTACTAGGTGATATTCTGGGCATAGGCAGATCTTTGTTCTTTAGTGGCTGCTTCATTGCGAATATATATAATAGTGGTTATGTCATATAACATGGACTTATTACTTTTCTATGGTTTCCTTTTCCTAGCAGGGGTGAGACCATAATTCCTCATTCTAGCAATTTTTACAAACAGACTTAGTGGGGCTGGAGTTGTGGCTCAGTGGTAGAGCGCTTGCCTAGCATGTGTGAGGTACTGGGTTCGATTCTCAGCACCACATAAAAATAAATACATAAAAGTATTGTGTCCATCTACAACTAAAAAAAAAAAAAATTTTTAAACTATAGACTTAGTAGAGCTCCTACAGGACTACACTGGAGGTGGGTTTAGGAGAATGTCAAGAAGAGAAACCAAGCCAATGTGTTAGTGCTTGTAATCCCAGTGGTCAGAAGGCTGAGGAGGAGGACTACAAATTCAAAGCCAGCCTTAGCAACTTAGTGAGACCCTGTCCTTGTCTCAAAATAAGAAAGGGCTCGGAATGTGGCTCGGAGGTTAAGTATCTCTGGATTCAATCTCCAGTACCAAACAAAAAAACAAGAGAAACTGAGCAAGTAGAGTGAGGGTGTGCATTTTGTTTATCTGCTCAATAACTTAGGTTTCTATATAAGCTTTTTATGGAATAAAGGGCTCTATGACCTTATTCAGACTCTTTTTCTATGGGCAATAACTATGAAAGCAAAGAGCTGTTCATTCCACAGCAATTCAATTCCTACAGCCATCCCTTCATTGGAGAATCTTGTTGGCTTCGGCATACCCTGTATCTCAAGCCCAGCCCTTTACCTTTATTATCAGCAGCAATAAATCCAAGGATGTTTTCATGCCGCAGCATGACTGTCTGGTATATCTCTGCTTCCCGGAACCAAGACCGCTCTTCTCGAGAAGAGAAAATTTTCACAGCTACATCACCACCCCTCCATCGGCCACGCCATACTTCCCCAAATCGGCCCTTGCCAATAATCTCCTGTAAAACAATGGTGCGGGCCACTGTGCGCTGGACAAAGAGAGGTAACCCTGTGGACCAAAGAATAAAAAGAAATCAGACATTACAAATTTGCTAGACTTTGGAATTCTCACACTAATTTCTACCCTGGAAAGGCCCTTGTTCTCCCTGGTCCATTAACCATGGGAAGTTGCATGTGCCCCTGCACCATGTCTAGGGACTCTGCCACCAGGCTGAGCCAGGCAGCAACTGGAAGTGAGTGAATACAAAAAGAGAAATGCCTATGATTAGCTCTTCCTTAGCAAAGTAATTTCTCCTCCAGTTAGTATGGATAATGAATTTGAATGTAAATGTTCGACCAGATTTAACAACTCTGCATCCAGCCACCTGTGGGCCAACCTACCCACATCTGCTTTACTCTGATGGAACCAGGAAGAGGGCAGAAAAGATGAAAGCCAGGGCTTATGGACCCAGAGCCACTCTGCTCATCAGCCACTAGAGGACAGTGTAGTGTAGCTAATGAAAACCCCGGTGGTCAGAACTCAAAAGTTCTGTTTATAGGTAGAGCTCCAGTCAGGGATGGAGGACTATCCATACTAATTTTAAAATTTTACTGTCTTTGTAGGTTTTGTTCCTGCTTCATTTGACTAATTCAGTATCTCCCTATCTATCCAATCACCCTTCCCATCACGACTGACTTGAACACTCCCTCCCTCCCATGATCAATAATAACTGTTATTTATCCCCAGTTTGGTTCCTGGACACTACTGTTTGCTATGCTTACTATCCTTTAGGCTCAATGCTAAAGACTTACATAAACTGTCTCATTTCCTCACAACCACCTGTAAGGTTAGTATTGTTATTATTTCCATTTTGCAGATGAGAAAATGAATAAGGCTCAAAAAGGAACATTATGTAACTCACTCAAATTCATACAAGCAGAAAGTGACAAAGCAGAGATTAAAATTCAGGACTGCCTCTCTCCATAGTCCATGCTTTTAACTGCAACAGTACAGAATCACCAAAATGTTTCTCAAATTAGACCCTCCCTTCCTCTCCAATCCCTATCCTACTCTGGCTATTCATTCATTTATTTATATACCAAGGATTGAATCCATGGGTGCTTTACCACTAGGCCACATCTCCAGTCCCTCTCTGTTCCTATTTTATTTATTTATTTATTTATTTATTTATTTATTTATTTATTTATTTATTTTTGTTAAATTCTGAGACAAGGTCTCACTAACTGGCTGAGGATGGCCTCAAACTTGCCAACCTTCTGCCTCAGCCTCCACAGTTACTGGATTTATAGGTTTGCAGTACCATGCCCAGCTGGCCCTTCTTTTAAAAGACTTCCAACTGGTCTTTCTGCCTTCATCTCACCCTGCTCTTGCCCTACACACCCACACATAGCCCTGCCTCACCCCACCCTTCCTAACAGGAGGTTGGTAAATGAACAGATTCATCCTCCACATCCCTGTCAGAATTCCTTTCAAAGGAGAGGGGAAAAAAAAAAAAAGAACATTTTCCCAAGTGAAAACTTGCAGTCGATGTGTCTTACCTATAAGATAAAATATGGCCCCCAAGGGTCCTTCACACCTGGGCCAGCCTCTTTCCCCAGCCAGTTAGCAGGGGCACACCATGCTGGCAACCTTATTAGAAGTTCTTTTTTTTTTTTTTTTTGGTACTGGGGATTGAACTCAGGGGCACTCCACCACTGAGTCACATCCCCAGCCCTATTTTGTAGTTTATTTAGAGACAGGGTCTCACTGAGTTGCTTAGGGCCTCGCTAAGTTGCTGAGGCTGGCTTTGAACTCGCGATCCTCCTGTCTCAGCCTCTCAAGTGCTGGGATTACAGGCGTGCACCACCGTGCCCGGCAACCTTATCGTAAGTCCTTAAACATACATACTATGAACTTTCATGTCTTTTTGTCCTTTCATTCAAGGTGTTTTCCTTGGCCTAGAATGTTCTCTTGTCTCTCTTAAAAATTTTGATTCCTTCAACTACATTTCTAAGATTTTCCCCCCAAATCCCTGTCTCTTCTATCCAATCCTGGGTCAGCATTTTTTTTTTTTTTTAATCTTTGCTCTCAGAGGTATTTAACATACATTTGTTAAAATGAACCGGAAGTAGCATAGGCAGCATGGACTTATTACTTCAACACCTTGGAAATTCTGGACCTTCTGACCTGAGAAAGGACTAAACGACCCAGAGAGAAACAGTCATTAAGCATTTTACTCCAGATAAGTAAGTAAACACCATGCCTCCCTCGCCTCAGCTGGTCCCAGACCTGAAAAGACTCTGGAACACTCAAGCTACCCTCCTCCATTAGCAAATCAAGTCACAGAATCAACCAGGCAAGTCTAACCACTGCCCCACCTCTTTCAGCAAAGAACAGCCATATATTTTCTGTTTCTAAAAATATGGAGCTTTTAAATATATCCATCATTTTGGTGCTCTCTACTGCCGAACTTAATAAAAGCGAAACCACTGAAATTCAGGAGATGTCACAGCTCAAAGTATTCCTGTGTTTAAGAAGGAATGTCTGGCCATGATGGATGGCATAATTTCCCTACTGAACAATAGTCTGTCCCATGGCAAGGAAACATAAAAACTTTCTCACAAATATGATCCTGTGTGTTCTAACTAGAACAGCAAGGCTGATCTTTGAGGCTGAGGTTTTTTGTTTTTTTTTTCTCATTAAAAATGGAATATCATTGTGATTAAACTAATTATTTTCATTTAAATTAAAAAAAAAGTTTTTTGCAGTCATGTCCAATTCCCTCTATCCAAAATTCTGGTCTCAAGCCAAGGTCCAGTGCTGGGTTCAATGCCCTTATCTAAGAAAGACTTGGTCAACAAGAGGCACTACAGGAAACGGAGCTGATGCTATGCTGGAAGCCCAAACTGCCTTTATGGTAACCCCCTCCAAAAAACCCTTGGGCAATGGTACAAGTCAATGATTCACCAAATCCCAACTCTAGCTTTACTCAATGTCCTTAAACTCCCCTTGTGGTTACTCAGAGATCAATGATTAGCTGTCACCACCTCACAGAAATCCGGCACACTCCTGTTTCTCAAAAGGGGCCCTGCAGTTGAGCACTCCACTGCTCAGGTGGAACCAGCTGAATTTTAATAGATGTATGGCTACAAGACTTGAAGGGAGGCAGGGTTTCTCCAATGTAGAGTTTTGAACTTGACCTTTGGAATCTCAGGGTATAAAAGATTTGCTGTGAACCCATTATCATATCTTATTACACGTCAGACTCCAGAAAAAGGGGAATTATGAAACCAAATGACTCAATGCTAGTAGAAACAAGCACAGGGCTCTGGCCTTCCTCACAAACACTCTTTCCTGCTGGGAAACAGTCATGAGGGCCAACAGACACAGTGCCTGCAGAACTCAGTACCTGAGCCAGACCCTGATGTGGAGAGATCGTAGACAAGATCCTGAAGCGTCTTGTCTTTGGAGAGACACATCTCACATGAGGGATCTTCCATGTCCAGTCTCTGGCGGTTGTGATAGACACGCTGATGATAGTTAATGACAAGGAAAACAATGATGATGATGAGAAACAGGAGGAAGACTGGGCCAGCAATAATGCCTACCAGCTCCACGGGGCCCCACACAGAAGGGTGCTCAGGCTCCTTGAGGTGACCTGGGTCAAACAAGAGAGGGGAGGGAAGAACATAGTGAAAACAAGGGAACGCTGTGGCCTTACTTATCTCCAACACTGTCGCCAAGTGAGAAGGCCCTTCCCCCTCAAGGTTTCGAGCTCCTTTGATCTCTCTGGTCTTCCTGGGCTTGTCTATCTACCTACATCTCTCAAAATCCTACCTTCTTTGGTTGAGTTGCCCCTTCAATGAGCAAACCAAACCCACTTTGGAACTTCACAGCACGTCAGGGTCCCACTGTGGCTTCTAAGATAAATGCCAGTTTCCACTCTCCTTTAGGCTCTTCTCCAGCATCACTCCTTGGATCTGCCAGGTGATACTTACTAAATGGCAGACCCTGTGATGGCCACCCTTTCCTAATTCTAGCCCCTCTTCATATTTGCCCATTCCCCTTCACGGAGCAGACCCCTTCACAAGGCTCTGGTGTCATCTCCAGATCAGCCTCACATCCTCTGTGGGGATTCCTGCCTGGCTCTGCTGCTGATGGTTGTTCAGCCACTACCCAAAATACAGATCTCACTCCTGGGACTAACTTGAAAATCTGTCTCTCTCATTCTAAATCTACAAACCTGACTTGAGAGGAAAGTCATCCTTGTCATCTCAGGGAGCATCCAAAAGGCAAGGGATGGGGGAAGAGCAAAGAAGATGAAAGGATGGGGTGCCCTACCTCCAAGATGAGCCAATAGTCTGATAAGGGCATCCACTCACCACTGGGCACCCTCAAGTCGATCTTGTTGCAGAAGTCCGTATAGCAGCAGTGGGTATTACGCAGATCCTCTGAGCTCAGGCAGTAGAAGGGTTTCCCGACGGGGACCAGCTCCACTTTGGGGATGCAGGTACGCACATGGTGCTCCATCCCATCCAGGTTGAAGATGGAAACCATGCAGGCCCCATCTGTTTCACACGTGTAGTTGGCCTGTAGGCAGCTGGTGCACGCACATAGCAGAGCTGTAAGAGATTTGGGAGCAGACATTGAAAGCAACGATGAGGACTTTTCCAGGTCCTTTTCCAGACTTAGAATATAATCTCTTAGCATACTTCATGCTCCAAAATAGGAACTTTTATGGAGATGGGGCCAGAAAGATATCTTCATCTGGAGCACAACCCTATTTGCCTATTTATTCAGCTCACTGACAAAGTTTGGTAGGCCCCGCCATTCTTCTCAAATATCTCTTCCATGCCTGTGAGAAACTGAGGTAACACCTTCTCATTCAAACCAAGATGGCCTGCAGATAGGATGGCATCTCCCCTTTGGAAAATAGGAGTCACCCCCCTCCACACACACATTCCACACAAAACCACCTCAGTGTTTCTTGGAGCCAGAATCAAGCCATCTCCTTCCTTGGAGCTTCCTGAATGTAGGGTGCATGCTCTCACACATTCTCTTGCAAAGCTTTTCTCCTGCCCAGTTCTCAAAAGAGCCTTCAAAATTCTGCTCAAACATCACTTCCTTTGAAAAGCTTCCCCTGACCATTCCATTACTGTCTCTTCCCTTTAGTCCAAGTCGGGTGTCCCACTCATGAGGGCCAAAAAGGATGTCTTCCAGAGGAGAATTTTAGTGCCTACCTCATAAAGTTATTATGGGGACTAAATGAGATAATGCATAAGAGGTGCTCAGTAAGTTTAACCCATTCTGAAAGGGCCCTGGACAGCACTTACACAAACAATTGTGTGTCCCCACCCCTCCACCTCCCTAAAGAGGCTATGTACACAATCACCCCTGAGACTAATCAATTTTGCTAGGTATGTATCATGCTAAGTGTGTGCCACTGACAGGAAGTTACTGTAAATGAATTTGGCGCCTCTGAAAGCCCATTCTGCAGCCCTGGAATCTGCAATTCTTTATTTATCTGACTAACAAGAATAGCACAGACAGCAGCAGTTGGTTCTTCCAACACTGTCTCCCCTGAGCCTAACCTAGTCCTGACCTCTTGGGATGGGCAGGCATGTGGCTTTGGCCACTACAACGCTGAGGCTGGGACTTGCAGTGCAGAGGAAGGTACTCATCCATTGGGGCTTGGAGGGGAGGCCCATCAAGTCCCAGGTGGCACATTCAATGAGCACTACCTGGATACCCAGGGGGAAGACTTTCACTCCAAGGTCTCCAGAGGAGAGACATTTGTGACAGCCCCACAAAAAGCCACACTGGCCTAACCATTTAGGCTGTAAAGAATCTATCTTTGTCTCTTCTTCCAATACTCTGGAAGGCATCTCTTGGCTTTTCAAATGCAAAGACAGATTCTAAATGTCTCAGTGTCTAACCCCTCCTGCTGAAGGCTTTCTTATAAATGAGACAATCCCTTGCCGTTCCCACTGAAGGAAACTGAGGAGAGGCAGCACCAGCAGGTACACAGACAGGGTTGAATTCACTGCACAGCCTGTTGTATTTTTTTCACAACCTTTGATCAGATCCCTATCTCCTGGGAGGAATTCCAAAACATGTTGCTACCTGCTAAAAAGCGTAGGTAGTGTTAGTTCTTAAAGGCATAAAGTTTAAAGTAGGTTTTTGTGAGAACAGAATTCAAATCATAAAAAGAATTTTAAAAGCAAATTTCTCATAAATTTCAATTTAAACCCTGGTAGTCATAAGACTAAGGGACCATCTCATTTTTTCCTCCCAAAGGCCCTTATTTGTTCTTTTATTCTTCTTAGTAACTTAAACTTTTACAACTCTCAGAATATTTGGTCCAACTCTCTTTTACCCCTGCTGGAATCCTGCTTCCAACAAAGTTCATTTCCACCCCACTGTGTGCATTCAGGCATTAAGGGGGTCCCTGGAGGGGGCATACTTCTCAGTATATATGTTATGATGTCCAGCAAAGACAACAGTGTTGGGCTATTTTGGGAAGCAAGAAAGTGAAAATTAACAACTTCAAGAGAGGACTATTCTGAGCAGGGTGAGACACACAAGGCCAAACCCACAGTAGCCTGTTTAAAAAGAGCTCACTTCAGAGTCCATCAATTAGTGAAACAGAGCAGTCGGGAATCTCTCTGATTCCAGATATTTATTCTCCTTTCGTTGGTTCATGGCCTCTTTCACAGTGATTCATTCTAGAGAATGAACACACCCACACGTGGCTCATTATTTTTGGGAAGTACTTAAACAATCTTGGTGTAAGACAGGAAAGAGCAAAAGTGGTGAAATCTATGCTAGCAGGGACGAAGAACGGAACTGGAGGCTGGGCCCCAGGGGTTTACGATAAGGGAACTGGGTAAGTCCCTGAACCTATCTGGACCTCAACTGTCCAACCAGAAAACACAATTTTTCTTACAGAGATGGTAGGGAGATTAGCCAAATGTCTGCTAAGTGCTGTGGGTACCCTGAGAAATGCTTGCTCTACACATATCTATGTACATCTATGTAATTTTACAGAGTGAGTGAGCGGTCTGAACAGATAAACTTTTACGATAACCATCACTACTGCCCACACCCACGAAAAGATCTGAATTCACATCATTGGGAGCCACAGTAGGTATCACAGTAGAACAGGTCAGGAAGACCTAAAGCTCAAATGCCGGTGCTAATGTTAATCACATGACCTTGAGCAAAGACAACAGCATTAGTTACTTTCATGCTCAGTCTGTATAGTGGGACTATTAATAACTCTTCACAGTACTATATGAGAATTAGATGAAATAACATAAAAGCACTTAACAGTAGGTACTCAATAAATATGAATCCCTCTTCTTAATGTAAAACCTAAAAAATAAAAATAAACAACCACACAAATAAAGTGTTTCTCTTTAACCACTGATCAGGAAGTGGAAAGTTACAACAAGGTCTCAGCAAGAAGCTGTTCAAGTCTCTGCTCTGCTGGTAACTAGTCGCGTGGCTTTGGGCAAGTCATTTAACCTCTCTGAACCTCATTTTCCTCATGATTAACCAGAGAGAAGGGACTGAACTAGATGACCTCCAAAAGCCTTTCCAGCTCAATCTAGATCTAATTTTGTTTTTCAGTTCACACTGTTTGGATCACTGATCCAACACTGAACAATTCTGCTGTTTTATATACCTTTTCCTAAATGTCTTTAAGACAGACATTTTGGCTAGTCTTCAGTTAATACTATTCACTAATATTATTCACTGAAACAAAATAAGTGATAATAAAATTACAAACATAGCTGAATTTACTGTAAATTTAGTACACTAAATCACAAACCTAAATTCAATTCTCTGAAAAGCTAAATGTGGACTAATGATAACAGCCCCTTATAATGTTTTCATAGTGACTTATGAGGTTAAAAAGTCTACACGTATGTAAGCAAATACATACCTAAAGCTCTCCTTATTCCAGTGTTACGTACGAGAAACGACACAATTTGGAAAACTAAATCACAGGAGAGTCACTGAATCACTCAAAATGTAAACAAAAACGCAGTCAGAACAAGAGCCCCACTAAGGCAGAACTTTGTAATTAACAAGGTTACTAGTCAAACCTGAATTGAACATAAAATCACCTTGGCAGAATTTGAACATGGTTCCAAAGTATGATTAGAAGGTGGTTTGTAAATGCAAATTTGATTCATGAGAGAGTCTGTGTTTTGAGAAGGCTGACAAGTCCCAACTTGGGCAGGCTCCATTTAGTTGCACACTGGGCCTCAGAAGAGAGGAGAGCACTCAGTCTATGGACCAGCTGGGAATTCCCAGGAACCCCACACAGGCTTGAGTGATCCAGTGCCTCTTCTGTGATTTAGTTCTCTAAATTGTGTCGTTTCTCATATGTAACACTTTGGGAAAAAGGAGAGCTTTAGGTATGTATTTGCTTACGTGTAATCATGTAGTCTTTTTAACCTGATGATTACTGTACTAGGCTTGTTTTTTATTTATTTATTTATTTTTTTGGAACCAGGGATTGAACTCAGGGACACTCGGCCACTGAGCCACATCCCCAGCCCTATTTTGTATTTTATTAGAGACAGGGTCTCACTGAGTTGCTTAGGGCCTCGCTAAGTTGCTGAGGCTGGCTTTGAACTCGTGATCCTCCTGACTCAGCCTCCCAAGTCGCTTGGATTACAGGCGTGCGCCACCACACCCGGCTTCTTTTTTTGTTGTTTTTTGAGGTGCTAGGGATGGATCTCCAGGCCTCAGGCATGCAAGACAAGTACTCTACCACTGACCTACAAATCCATCCCTGGTTTCTCCAGGAAAAAAAAAGACCACGAATTTGATTTCAGCACTAGAAACACTAGTTTTATATTAGGGTGTGATGTTTTCGGTTTTGCTTCCCATAAGAACACACTGTGTGTAGACACTGGGTTATTTAACAAGAGTTTTCACCTTCATTTTCTCATGTGATCCCCACAGAAACTCACAAGAGGTGAGGTAGGTGTAGCTGTCCCACTTTACGGGTAGTAAAGCCAAGAAGGTAAGGGACTCACAAATGATAAACAAGTAAACAATGGAGCCACAACTCCAACTCGGGTCTCTAGACCCTAAGTCCACACAGCAACCTACAATGTACCTCCTGGCAATGGCCAGGACCCCTAACTTTTCAGGGTCACTGCTATACTACAAACATCATCAGAAGTAGACACATCATTCTGCAAATATTATTGACATCACCCTAAAGGCATTCTTACCATCACTGTGTCAAATCCACTCAGGTTTTCTGACCAAAGAGCCTCACCAAGGCTTCCTGCAGTTTACCTCCAGGGATTTGGTATGTTACAGTCTGAGACAGTAGAGCCATTTGTTTCACCATGAATTCCTTAATGCACATTAAAGACTAGAAATGGCATTTTATACACACATATACCCACCCTTCTTTTGATACAAGGTCTTGCTCAATTGGCCAGGCTGACCTCAAACTCCTAGACTCAAAGGATCCTCCTGCCTCAGACTCCCAAGTATACTAGACTAAGGTGTGTGCCACCATGCCTGGTCATCCCTATCTTTCAAAGACAGGTTTTTTTTATACAGAGTGAAGTTCCTTTGATTCCCTTGGTGATTTCAAAATAACCACCTTGTACAGACCTTATTAAAGCCTTGACAGTAAAGATTAAGTCTCTTAATTTTGCTTTGTTCATATGCATACTTAGCTCCTAAAAAAAGTCCCAAACAATGTGCCTTAGAGAAACCACATTGCCACCTTCCTTTCCAGTGGGTAATTTTTCTTGAGTTCAGTGCCCCCCACCTTTTTGCAGGGCTGGAGATTGAACCCAGGGCTCACACATTAGGAAAGCATTCTACCACTAAGCTACAATCCAAGCCCATGGCCCTGACTTTATTATGGATCCCACCAGCACAGCAACCAGGGACTCCTTGGAAAGCTTTTTACAGAGGAAAAACAGGTCACTCTAATAGTCTTCTTGCTGAGGTACCATTTAAAGAAACAGACTGTGTTCCGTTCACCTTTGCATCTACAAGGTTGACTTCAAGTAGGCACACATTAAATATTTGCTCAAAATATGGCCATTCATGATGACAACATTAAGGTCCTTCAGGATGGAAAAGAATATTGTTCCAGCTACTATGGCTATTTAACAAATTACCCCCCAAATTTGTGAAATAAAACACCATTCACTCTGCACATGGATTCTGAGGGCCAAGAATTTGGGCAGGTCAAAGGAGGGACTGCTTGCCTCTACAAAGTCCCAGGCTTCAGATGGAAGACTCCAACGCTGGGAGCTGGGATCAGCTGAAGGTTCACACCCTCTCACATGTGATAGGTGATGCTGGCTGTTGGCTAGGGGCCTTGGCTCCTCTTTACATGGTCCTCTCCAAGTAGCTTCTGTGCATGGGTTAGCTTAGCTCCTCACAGCATGATAGCTGGTTTCCACTGAGCAAGTTTCCAAAAGGAGTGAGCAAGGCAGTAATTGTATCCTTTCAATGGCCCAACCTTAGAAGTCACAGAGCACAGCTGGGGATGTAGCTCTGTGGTAGAGCCCTTGCCTAGCATGAATGAGGTTCTGGTTTGATCCCGAGCACTGCAAGAAAGAAGTCAGAGAGCATCATGTCCACCATGTACTTTGAGCTGAAGTAGCCAAGCCTCCATCCAAATTCAAGGGGGCAGGGGTAGACCCATCTGTTGGTGGAAGGAATGTCAAAGTCACATTGTAAGAACATGTGGAATGGGAGATACAGATGCAGTCATTTATGAGATACAACTTGCCACAAAGAACTACTTTTTTAGGTCTAAAACATCCTACATGACTACTTAAATTCAAACAAAGCAACATTTATCTCAAACCAACAATGAACTTCATAAGATTGGATTTAATTCTTTAACTACTTTGGGAGGTATCTAACATGTACTAGTCCACTTTGAAAGAATCTGGGGATGCATATTTTCATAGCACGCATCTCAGCAAAAATGGGGAATATAATTCTTTTGTCTTCTTACTTATCTCCTCATCACTGACAGTACCTTCAGGGAGACATAATCACATAGTGATTAACAACCTGGGTCCTGAGATCACAGAGCCTCAGTTTGAATCCTGAGCAACACAGGGGCAAGTTTTTTTAAGTTTGCTGGCTTTATTGGCCCAATTATAAAATGGGCATAACAACAGAATCTATTTCACAGGGGGGGCTCTGAGAAATAAGATAATCAATATACAAAGCTCTTAGCAAAGTGCCTATACAATTAAGTTTATATTTAATGTTAGATGTACCCCAACTGTTCAAGATTAAATATCTTTAATCTTTTGTTATTGATGTTGCAATCTGCAAGGAAACTACTCAGATTCCCACATAATCATCATCACACCTAAAATAACGACAACAGCCTTAATGTTATCAAATATCCAGTCAAAGATATTTGTGGAAGAATGAAATTAGACCCTACCTCTCACCCTGAACAAAAATCAATTCAAAATGCATCAAAGACCTTGGAATTAGACCAGAAACTATGCAACTCCTGGAAGAAGGGTCAACACTCCAGCTTTTAGGCATGGGCAATGACTTTTTCCATGACAACTAAAACTCAGGAAATAATGCCAAGTTAATAAATGGAACAGCATCAAATAAAAAAGCTTCTGCACAGCAAAGGAAACAATTAGGAATGTGAAAAGAGAACCCACAGAATTGAAGAAAATCTTTTCCAGCTACTCTTCTAACAGAGGATTAATATCTAGAATATATAAAGAGCTCAAAAAATTTTATACCAAAAATCAAATAACCCAATTAATAAATGGACAAATGAATTAAACAGGCACTTCTCAAAAGAAATACAAATGGCCAACAAATATATGAAAAAAGGTTCAACATCATCAGCAATTAGGGAAATGCAAATCACTGAGAATTCATCTCACACCAGTCAGAATGGCAGTCATCAAGAATACAAATAATAAATGCTGGAGAGAATGTGGAGAAAAAAGAAAACTTTCACACTGTTGGTAGGACTGTCTATTAGTACAACCTCTATGGAAATCAGTTTGGAGGTTCCTTAAAACACTAGGCATGCAACCACCATATGGCCCAGCTGTACCACTTGTCAGTATTTACCCTGAAGAATTAAAGGCATCTTACTACAGTGATACCTGCATACCCAAGTTTATAGCAGCACAATTCACAATAGCCAAACTATGGAACCAGCCTAGGTGTCCATCAATGGATGAACGGATAAAGAAAATGTGGCAGGTATACACAATGGAGTTTTATTCAGCAATAAAAAAAATGAAATTATGGCATTTTCAGGAAAATGGATGAAACTACAGACTATCATGTTAAGTGAAATAAGTCAAACTCAGATAAGCAAGGGTCATATGTTTTCTCTCATATGCAGAAGCTAAGGAGGAAAAAGGAAAACAAAGGGGATGGGTCTCCTAAAAATCAAAAGGAGATCAATAGAGGAAAGGGACCAAGAGGTGGGAGGGAAAAAGGGGGAGAGGTAATGCTGGGGAGCAATATAGCCAAATTATATTGTGTGCACGTACAAATATGTAACAACAAATCCCATCAATGTGCACAACTACAATGCACCAACAAAATGAAAAAAAGAAAAAAAAATCCAATCGATGTTCAAAAGTCCTCTATTGTCTCAAAGAATGTTTTTTAACAGTTGGTTTGTTCAAATGTGGATCCAAGTAAGATCCTTTCACTATCCCTGGCTCAAAGCTCTGTTAAACCTCTTTTAAAACCTCTTTCAAGGGCTGGGGAACAGCTCAGTTGGTAGTGTTTGCCTTGCAAGCACAAAGCCCTGGGTTCAATCCCCAGCACTGCAAAAACAAACAAACAAACAAAAACATACCTCTTTTAATCTATAGATTTCCCTCCTGCTGTTATTTTTCCTTAAAAATTATTTAAGAAACCAAGCTATTTGTATTTCCCACACTCTGTGATGTAATATAACATGTACCTCTCTTCTCTGTATTTTCTATTGTTTTAAATTTATTTTTATTACTTTTTAGTTATACATGACAGTATATATCTACTTTGACATATTTATACAAATGTATATTTTGTATCTACTTTGACATATTTATACAAATGTATATTTTCTATAAGCTAAGAGCTAGATCTAGGTTTTGATTTGATTCAGGTTCAAATATTTAACTCGAACACCCATAAAGCAGAAAACTTCCAGCTGTCTCCTTTTGTAATGTAATATAAGATATTAGTTCCTACCCTTCTGTGTGTGTGTGCACGCGGGTGAGCGTATGTGTGTGTGTGGGGAGGGTACTGGAGATTGAACACAGGGGCTTTCAAAACTCAGCTACATCCCCAACCCTTTTTTAAAATTTCTTATTTTCAAACAGGGTCTCACTAAGTTGCCCACATTGGCCTCAAACTTTCAATCCTGCTTAGTCTCTCAAATCCATGTGTGCTCTCATGACTGGCTTTTTCTTTTTTTTGTTGGGGGGGGGGTCAGTTTTTTTCTTTTACTTTTCCAGGCCTTGTGTAAGCATTCTGATCCTCAACACTCCCTCCTCCAATTCCAACAGGCAGTCTTTGGCATACACTCATTCTTTGTCTAGGAAAGACTGAGCTAAGCACTCCCTCTCGTAGACTAACTACAATTACTTCTATATCTATACTAGACTTCATTCAACACTCAAGATCAAGATTGGCTTCAGTGTATTTCCTTGGTAGTTCTATGACTGCCATCCTAAAGATGGGTTCTTAAAACTGCTATGCTTCTCTCTTGTTCATGTCTGGATAATTAAAGTCTGCAATCATTTATGTCTGACCTAATTCTGTGGCTTCTCAAATTTCATTATCCTGGTCAAGTGGTCTGCATCATATCCCTTACTGTCTCTACCCAGTCAAGTTTCTACTGCCTGCTGGACTTAAATGCAGGCCCATTCTCCCCACAGGTCTACAAGCTTAACCTCTCCAACTACTGGGTGTCCTACCCAGTCTCTAAAACTAAGTCTATCTAATACGTACATCAAAGCCCTTGCTTAATACTAAGCTTTCCAATTCTAATATTTCGTTTACTTGATAGAGAAGTAAATGAATTCTACTTAGTAGGCAAGTCCAGTCACTATAAACATTACTAATACTAATGCTATTATGAATGTTGAATACTAGATTTTGATTCATTCATACACTTTCATTTTATTAGGTTGTTCTCTTGTTTTTATTTTTGGAATTATAAAAGTTCCTTTGTTAAAAAGAAAAGTTCAAGGTGTGGCATAAACAGTAGTGGTAACAGGCTGCAGCTCCTGGAAGAAAAGCCCATCAGGAGCAGAAGTGGCAGCAGCAAACGGAAAAATAAAAAAATCAAAGGGGCATCGTAGCACACACCTGTAATCCCAGCAGCTCGGAAGGCTGAGGCTGGAGGATCACAAGTTGAAAACCAGCCTCAGCAACTTAGTAAGGCCTTAAGTAACCCAGTGAGATGCTGTCTCTAAATAAAATATAGAAAAGGGCTGAGAATACAGCTCAGTGGTTGGTTGAGTGCCCCTGTGTTCGATCCCTGGTATTAAAAAAAAAAAAAAAAATCAAATGCCACAGAATATACAATATAGAAGTTGGGCACCCTCTTTATTCCTGCCCCAGAGATATTTACTACATGTTTGATGTATATTCCTCCAGAATTTCCATGGTTTCTTAAGTGTACTAATGTATTTATAAGAGTTTTTCCTCAAAATTGAGTGATGCTGGAAAAGTGAAAACTCAATTTGTCTACCAACAAATTACACATAATATATTAAATTATATGTATATATTAATATTATAATATAATATTAATATTATATATAATTATATGTATATATTATTATATACATAATATATTATTATATGTATGAGACTCACTGCCATCCATATTAAAATCTTGATAGTTGTTTTTACAGAAATTAAAATGTGGATCCTAAAATTTATATGGAATTGCAACAACTGGATATCTCCATGCAAAAAGAAGTCATACCTTACATATAAAACTTAACTCAAAAGAGATCAAAGATCTAAACACATGAGCTAAAACTTATAGCCCAAAGCTTTTAAAACTCTTAGAACAGGGGTAAATCTTCATGACCCTTCATTTGGCAATGTCCTCCTAGATGTGACACTTAAAACACAAGCAACAAAAGAATAGGTAAATTGAACTTCATCAAAATTAAAAACTTGTGCATCAATGGACAATCATGAGAGTAAAAAGACAATGAATGGGAGAAAATACTTCCAAATCATATATCTGATAATGCTCTCGTATCCAGAATATATAAAGGACTCTTACAACTCAACACCAAAACAAACAAACAAACAAAAAACAATTAAGTCAGATGTGGTGGCATACACCTGTAATCTCAGCAACCCAGGAGGCTGAGGCAGAAGGATAGAAAACTTGACACTATCCTCAGAAATTTAGCAAGGACCTAAGCAAAATAAAAAATAAAAAGGACTAGCAATGTAGCACAGGGGTAAAGCACCCCTGGTTTCTGTCCCCAGTACATCCTCCCCCCGCCCAAATTTAAAAACTGGACAAAAGGGACTGGGGTTGTGGCTCAGTGGTAGAGCACTTGCCTTGCACGTGTGAGGCACTGGGTTCAATCATCAGTACCACATAAAATTAAGTAAATAAAGATACTGTGTACATCTACAACTAAAAATTATTTGGAAAAAAAAAACTGGGCAAAGGACTTGAACAGACATTTTTCCAAAGACAGACAAATGGCCGAGCATATGAAAAAATGTTCAATCTCACCTCAAATGCTTCAGATTGAAATGCAAATCAAAACCACAAACTAATACCTCACACCCACTAGGAAGGCCCTAAGACAATGAAAAATAGCAAATGCTGGTGAGAGTTGGATAAACTGGAACTCCTGTGTACTGCAACATGATTGGGGATGTGGCTCAGTGTTAAGAGTGCTTTCCTGGCATTTGTGAAGCCTTGATTTCAATACCCAGCACCACACACACACACACACACACAGGTACAACATACATTGTGGAAAAAATGTTTGTGGCTCTTTGATAAGTTAAATATAGAATTACCATATAATTCAGCAATTCTACTTCTATGTATATGCCCAAAACAACAGAAAACAAGTGTTCAAACAAAAATTTGAACTTGAGTATTTTAATAGCACCATTCACAATAACCAAAAAGTAGAAAGTAGAAAACAACCCAAATGTCTATCAAATAATGAATGGATAAACAATACATGGTATGTCATACAATAGAATATATTCAGCCATAAAAAGAAACTACTGATACACACTACAATATGGATGAACCTTGAAAACATTAGGTTAAGTGAAAGAAGCCACATATCATATGATTTCACTTATACAAAATATCCAAAAAGGAGATTTGTGGTTGTTACTGGTTGGGGAGAGGGAAGAGTGACTACTTAATGGATACAGGGTTTTCTTTCAGAGTAATGAAAAAGTTCTGGTACTACACAGTGCTGACAGTTTGCACATTTTCAAGGTACTCAATGCCACTGAAGTGTACACTTTAAAATGATTAAAATGGTAAATTTTCTGTTATATGTAGTTTATCACAATTTAAAACTACCATAAATCCACACTTGCAAAATAATATATATATAAGATATATATATAAAATATATATATATATATATATAAAATATAAAATCTCAAATACAAAATCAAAAAAATCCATGATACATGCATGGAAAAGAAACAGGAGGTATAGTGTTTTTCCAAACCCTGTTTGTTTCCCCTAGGCTCTCCATGATACCTCAGGAATCTCTGAACTCCACAAGGAGGAAACCAGTGTCCTTTTCACCCTTTTCTGACTGGTCTGTAGCACAGGGTCTGGTGAATGGCACTCTGCTTAATAGATCTCAGCCTAATAACGTAAAGGATGGTGGGGGCTCTGCAATGTAGGACACTGCAGAGGACATCTTAATTTTTAAGTGCTCCACTTGAGACAGGTGTGGTGGCACACACCTGTAATCCCAGCTACTCTGGAGGATGAGGCAGGAGGACAGCAAGTATTAAAACTGTCTCAAAATCAAAAATAAAAAGGGCTGAGGAATACCTCAGTGGTAAATCACTCCTAGCTTCAATCCCCAGTACAGAGCAGGGGGATGGGGGCAGCAGGAGGAAAAGGGCTACACTGCTTTAAAAAGAAAAAAAAAAAAAAAAAAGTATAATAGCTGCTGATCTAGACAACTGCCAAAATGTTTAATGAAAATCCTGAAATGGGTTAAAAAGGGAGGTGTCTGGGACTAAACTGTTCCAAAATTGAGCTAATGTTTGGTTCTCTTGGGGAGAAATTGTGAGAAGGCAGTATCTGGGAACTGATATGTTCCCCAAACTTTTCTCCTTGGACTAACTAGTCCAAGGAGAAAAATTTCACAGCAGTAACACAATCACATACTATTTGGTTAAAAACAAATAAAAAAGCCAAAGTTATATTTTATTTTTCACAATTATCAAAATTAAAATTTTTAAAATGCATTAAAACAAAACAAAAGGCTCTCAAACACTCAAAAGCTATAATAAAGTCAAATTTTACATGTGTAGTTGGTGGTATCCTGAAGAAAAAAAAAATGTGCTGACTTTTCAAAAAGGACTTATGAAAAAAAAAATTTAACTGACTTAATAAAGGAAGTTATTTGTATAAGGGGCAAAATTCACAGATTTAACAAAAGGCGCTTGATAAGTTTGGTATTTAATTCTAATCTGGGAAAAGATCTTGGAATGGGGTTTGCATAAGAGAAAGGTGTTTGAAAAGCCAGCTCCACACTATACCCATTCTACAAACTGCCTTTCTGACATTCAACTTGGAGACAAACCCAGCCCTAGAGAGCTGTTTAAACAAGTTCAACCTTAAGCCTCAGGTCTAGAGAATGAAAGCTTTGTTCTCACTCAAAAGAGACGTTTGATGTTTATGCTATGGAGACCTGTCAATGCAATTTAATTTATGACTGACTATAAATACCTGAACACGGGTGCAAAGGCCCACCTGCTGCCCAGGAGAATGTCAAGGTAAAACTGGAATGAGTGGCATCATTAAGAGTGTGGCCAATGTTCCTGGGACCTAAGTTTACAGAATTTGTTGTCGTATTTAAGACTATCTACCAGTAAGTTGGTTTATTTGTCCTTTCCTTACAGTTTATAATAAACATGTAAAACCACTGTTGTCTTTCTTTGCTGCATTCAAGTAGACATACTTCTGGGTTATTAGGGAAGGGGAGAATATTTATCACTGGCATTTTCTTTCTGACCTATTTACTATCATATGGATGAGTGGAGAGGAGACACTGTATGTCACAGTTTTGAGTCAGAAAAGGGATAGGAATGACTGTTTTGGGCAACTGGGACAATGAAGGAGGAAAAAAAAATCAGTCAAGATTGAGAAACTAATGAGGCTGAGATCAAGTTCATGTGGCTGAAATAAAATGGGTAGGTGGTAAACAGGAATGAAAGAGGGGAGATAGATAATTATGGTCCAAGTAACTCACAAATGGGATAAAAACTATAGATATAAATTATGTACATGTATATATGTGTGTGCAAGTTTGTGTCTGTACATACATGTGTGTATATAACACACATATACATATATGTATATGTACACATAGATACATATTTATATATATAAATATGTATCTAATTTATATATATGTGTGTGTATGTATGTGTGTGTGTGTATGTGTATATATATATATATATATATATATATATATATTGCCCCAGGATGGATTTGGAACTCTTTACTTAAGATTTTATTGAAAGAATGGAAAAGAAAAGGAATGAATTCAACTAAACAAATGTATTAACTACTTAAAATATGCAAGAGTCTTGTGACAGGCCACAGCCACATACAAAATAAAACAGTTCCTACTATCAATTTTTTGTGGGTAGCAGTTGGGAGAGTGGGAGGAAAATAGAACTATAAAGCATGTGACCTTCCACATTACCAGTATGGATGGGACACTGGAATCACTGACTGGAGAACACAAGAGGACAAGGGTCCCACACTGGAGGATGTTGGATTTAACTAGAAAGAGAAGGGGAAAGCAAGCACTCCAGAGAGAAGAAACAGAAAAGGTAAGGGGAATGCCAGGCACAGTGGTACATGCCTGCAATCCCAGTGGCTCAGGAAGCTGAGGCAGGAGGATCAAGAGTTCAAAGCCAGCCACGGCAACTTAGCAAGGTGCTCAGCAACTCAGTGAGACCCTGTCTCTAAATAAAATACAAAATAGGGCTGGGGATGTGGCTCAGTGATCGAGTGCCCCTGAATTCAATTCCTAGTACCAAAAAAAGAAAAAAAGAAAAAAAGTTAAGGGGACATGAAAAATACAAGGTATAGTAGTTCCACAGTAATGACAGATGCAACAACAATGCCAAGGTTCCTGCTAGAGACAAGGACTAACTATGGCCAGATCAGATTGTGATGCCAAGTGAAGGGATCTGGAGTCGATCCTAGAAGTCACATAAAAACAGCGGAACCATCAGACAGTGTGTTTTCCAAAGTTTAATCCAGCAATAGGTATTAGAACAAAGGGATGAGTCAAGGCCAACTACGTGGTTAGAAAACCACTTTCACAGTAACCATCTACAGTGGAGCACAGTATTTAGAACACATGCTTTGGAACTGGACCAACTTTGAGCCCACTGCTTAACCTCTGTGTGCTCCAATTATCTTATCTGTAAAATAAGGGAGAAGGGTACCTCAAAGAACAGCTAAATAAACTGGGAGTGGTGGTACACTCTTGTAATCCTAGAGACAAAGGAGGCTGAGGCAGGATGATTGCAAGTTCAAAGCCAGCCTCAGCAACTTAGCAAGAACCGTCTCAAAATAAAAAAATAAAAATTAAAAAGGGCTGTGGATGTGGCTTAGTGGTTGAGTGCTCCTGGGTTCAATTCCTGGTTTAAAAAAAAAAAATAGAGAAAGAAAGAAAGAAAAAAAAGAATGGTTGCATAGAGTAAATGAAACAACACAAGTACCTAGCACAATGCTTGGGTACACAGTAAATATTCAGCAAATTAGATGTTTTTACTACTACTGCCAGTGAATGAGAAGGGTCTGAACTCTTCATAGTTTGTCATAGTTCCAACAAGCAGAAGTAGTCAGTTTGTGTGTAAATCATAGAAGGGCAAGAACACACACTTTCCTCAGAATCTCTCTCAACATTCAGTCTGGGGCTATGTACGTCCTAGACATCAGAAATGACCACTGACTGACTGAGCTGGATGTGGTGGCACATTCCTGTAATCCCAGCAACTCAGTAGGCTTGAGGCAGGAGGATCAAAACTTCGCTGCCAAGCTCACAACTTAAGGAGATCCTTTCTCAAAGTTAAAAATACATTAAAAAGGGCTAGGGATATAGCTCAGTGGTAGTGTACCCCCCAGATAAATCCCCAGTACCACCCCTCCCCACACATACATGAAAGGAAAAGAAAAAAAGAACACTGACTGAAATTGATTCAATCTTTTCTATAAGTGTAAATTGTAATAGACATATACCAAGACAAACAGTTGAGACTCTAGGGAAAAGGGGTTCTCCTAATTTAAATACCCACTTAAAAAAAAAAAAAGTCCTCAACTCAAACATCCCAGAACCTATAAAACTGATCTCCAAAGCAGGTAAAATCCCCTCTCCCTCCAAACACACCATTGTCTAGAAAAAAGATTATAAGCAGATGAAAGTCACATATAGTCAAAGAACTTTTCATTTGTGAGGTCCAGCAAAAGGATGGCTGGGTACCAGATCTCAGGTGCTCTGAGGGTTGAGATATTTCTCATTAGTCTCCTCTCCCGCTTTACTTTTCACCATCACTCTCCCCTGACTTCACACACACATTTTTAAAAAGAAAATCTCTTCACTAATTCAGTTTCTGTAGGTCAGAAGTCCAGGTGCAGCATAAGTAATGTCATCTAGGACTATTTTCTTATCTAGGATTAGTCTTCTTCCAAGCTTACTGGTTACTGGCAGAAATCAATCACCTTGCAAATCAAAGACTGAGGTCCCTATTTTCTTCAGTCAGGGATCACTCAGAGCTTCTAGAATCTACCCATGATTTTCTGCCACATGCCTGTTGGAATGGGCAGTTCATAACATGGATGTTTGCTAATTTCCAAGCCAGATGGAGCATCTCTGACTTCCTCTTCTGCAATAAGCTGAGAAATTTGTTTTTAAAGGGCTAGTTTAAGGAGGTCAGGCCCATCATAATAGATTCCCTACCTGAAGGTCAAATGATTAGGACCCTAATAACATCTGTAAAACACCTATGCAGTAACACCTAAACTAACGTTGGACTGAATAATTGGGAGCAGGTATGTGTACACCAAAACCCAGGAATCTTGGGAGAGCAGAAAACAGGGGGTGAACTGTGGTAGGTGCAATCAATCTTAATTTGTTTATCTCATCTTACAGATGGTAAGCTTCATGAGGGAAGGCAGCTGTCTCCTTTGGCTTATTGCTGTATCCCCAGTACCTACAATTGTGCATGGCATATGGCAGGTGCTCAATATGTTAAAGGAATCTTCAGATCACCATAACAGATACTCAATATGCATGTCTATCTGTTTAGTTTATTTACAGTCTGGAAATGGGACTTCTAACTGTATGTATTAAAATTCTGGTCCAGTGAAACCATTTAGGAGTTCTTGGAATTCTGTATGATACAATTTTACCTGCAGATTTGTCTAGCTCTAACAAAATATAGTTGCTCTTCATTATTCAGATTGCACATATGTGAACTGGCTTACTTGCTAAAATTTATCTGTAACCCCCCCAAATCAATGCTCGTGGTACTTTCCTGGTCATTCAAGGACACGCACAGAGCCGCCCAACACACATGTTTCCAGCTGAGGTCAAACAAGGCAACACTCTGCCTTCTTGTTTCAGCTCTCATACTGTAAACACATGTCCTTTTGGCAGTATGTTTAGTACCATACTTCTTGTTGATGATTTTGCTATTTAAAATAGTTCCCAAGTGTAGTGCTGAGATGTCTAGTGTTCTAAGCACAAGAAGATAGTAATGTGCCTTAAGGAGATGTGTGTTAAGTATGTGTTTAAGTAAGGTTGGTTCAGGCATGAGTTATGTGCTGTTTTTGAGTTCAATGTTAATGAATCAACTGTATATTAAATAGGGTGTCTTTATAAAGAAACACATAAAACTGGGTTATATATCGATCATTTGATGAAAATGTTGTGACCACAGGCTTGTGGGAACCTACCCCTGTATTTCCTTTAAGAGCAATGTGTTCAGTATTCTCTAATTTAGTGTGAGCAGTCACTTTATAGAACATAATTATCAAAAATAATAAAATTTGATGGTATGAACCCTATCTTACAGATGAAACAATGAAGCTGAGAGATATGGAATGGCAGCTCTAGGCACACTCTAGCACATTATCCTATTTAAAGCACTCATGACTGATAACAATGTTTACTTTTTATTTTCAGTCTAAGACACTACAATTTTATTTATTTTATTTTATTTATTTATTACCACTGCAATTTTAAGTTCCACAAGAGTAGAGATTTAGGGACTTTTGTTCATCTTCTGTTATTTCCTCCTGCCAAAAACCATTCCAGACATATGACCAATCAAATAAACAAACAAATGTCCTATATGTAAGTAGGTAAATATTAGAGGGGATATGATACTTAAAATTACTTTCATAATGTTAAATTAAAAATATTTAGCAAGACAAGGTTTAAGTCTAGGTGGAGCTAGAGTTGTGGCTTAGTGGTAGAGCGCTTGCCTGGCATGTGTGAGGCCCTGGGTTCAATCCTTAGCACCACATAAAAATAAATAAATGATCCATTGACAACTGAAAGAAAAGTCAAGGTAGAAAGAGAAGAAAACGGAAAAGACAAGTAGCACTGCCTGAAGTGGCACTGTCTCTGAAATCTAGAGTAGATAAGATCACCTGGGATGGAAAATTCACAGCTAAACCAAACTCTGGCAACTCTAGAACAAGAGAAGCAAAGATACTCTGAAATAGTATTTTTGCTTGGTGTCCCATTTATCCATGATCCATGGAGAAGGCCAGCAGGCAGATCAGACAAGAGAAGAAATGATGCCTGTGAAGCCCTAGCTCAGGGTAGGCCAGACATGAGACAGAGAATCTGAGAAGACCAAAAACTGAGAGCAGGAACTCAAACCTGGAAATGAGGCAAAGTGAGAGAAATCCAAGTTTGACTGGCCACAACCACAGGGTCTGAGAGCTGATTACTTGAAAGATTCCAGCCTTAAGTCCAGGTTATGGATGCCTGCAGCAGATAGCACCAGAAGGCTGATGAGAGAACTCTAGGATTTTCTTTTTGTAAATACAGAGAGGAAAATGAGATAAGACCCTCATATCAACTTCTACTGTAACAGACTAATAACCCAAGAACTCAACACAGAGAGGCGGGATTCAGAATTAATGCTCACTGCTACTCTGAGCAAAAATCAAGCAGTAAACAATAAAGATTTTGAAATTAAAACAAAAAAGTCACTTCAGTATTCTAATTTAACCTTCAAAAACAAAGAAGATCTAAAGCACGTGAACTGAGAATTCCATTCCACCTCAACACCCTGTACCTCTGAGTTATTATGAGAACAGACTGCAATGCAATTCAACTCATGTTCCAAAATGCAACAAGCAGCTTCAACAGGACACAGTGAAAGAAGCAGCTCTTCCCCTCCTCTCCAGGTTTACTGATTCATATTTTGGTAGCAAGGTTACAATTAGCTCACCAGTGAAGAATAAACCTATTTATAACATAGAAGTCCCCTTAAAAGACACAATCATCTAAAAAGATTTTTAGAGGAAAATAAAGTGCAGTTTCTTCCTGTAATGACTGCAGATTCCCAAGGTCCTTTCAGATGAAGTCCTCAGTCTAACCTTCCTGTGTTCAGTCACCATTCTGGCCACCTCTCAGACTCCATGTTCTTATGTAACATTTACATAGTGCCATAAACATACCCAGAATTGCGTAACGTTGCCAAACCAATAAAGCCTAAAGCAGGTCACTCTCTCCAGACTGTCTTTGATTAGCACAGGTATGCTGCCTGGTTTATGAAGTAAACACCTGCCAAAGACAGAAATTAACTTGAGGAAATCTGAAAAGGGCCTACAAAAAAGCATAAAGAAGAAATTAACCACAATGTGACATGTGGTGCACCTATCAATCACAGAGTATGTATTCTGCCCCATAAGATAAAAAGTAACCCAACATTGCTTATTCACTGAAGTCAGAAACTGTGTCTAAAAATACCTCCCTGCCAACTGGCTATCAGTAAGACAGTCTCACAAATGTCCCAATAAGAGCGACACAGAATATTTTCTTACTTTTCAGAGGGAAAATTGAGGCAGTAACAGAAAGGTTAAGTTACTTGTTCAAGGACAACCTGTAAGGAAAAGAGCTCTGGGGCTGAAAACCAGCCTCCTCTCTGCATCTGGTTCTAACCTTTAACCAGGAGTAGCCATTTTAATTGCTTTATCACATCTGTTCTAGGAGCTATTTCAACAAAACATCAGAGCTTCTCCTTTCCTCTACAGGAATTCACTTCCATAGTACTTCACATCCACATCCACTCAACAATATTTATACGACTTGGCTTGAAATTAAGATTTTTAGTCTGGTCACAGAAACTAAAAAAATTCCTATCATAATCTCAAATGCCTCTCTCATTGCTTTTATCCTAAGAAATGAATGTCATGTTTTGCTACAACTCAACTTTACATTTTTAAAAACTAATGTGAACATTCCTAAGCTAGGTCTTAAAACACAGTATACCTATCAAATGGCTGCTGTTTCTAGCCTTAAAACTCGTTCTCCTTATCAGTAGTCTTTTACTAAGTCCCAGTTAATTCATTAATTAATAGAAACACCTCACCCTTACTGCCCTCACATCATGTCCAAGTACCAGGCATCACAGCGGCTTGGCTCTTATCACTTCTCTAGCCAATGTAGGGGAGCACTACATAGGAAACGCAGGGAAGGAGGAGAAAACATCAACTTCTTGTTATCCCATAGCCTCTATTTTCCCAGAACTGACGTTTTACTTTAAGCCTTTTGCAACAGTGGTCTCTGTAGCATGCACTATTGGCAACTAGATGTGTCCCGGAAAAAACTGTAGTGTCTGGCCAAGAAGTTTAAAGGCCTTCGAGAATGTTTGTTGGACACACAACCTAATTTCCCATATACCAAAAAAAGAAACTGATTCCCCATTATGACCACCCACCCTCACCCCAACAAACATCCTTTTTAGGAAGGTTACAAAAAAAATGAACTCTGCACCATTCAGAACCAGTTGGATTATCAATTAAACATTCTTAACTTAGCTCACAACAAGACAAACCCCACAGATACCACACCATATTAGCAGGGAAATGATTGTTTAAAATCTTGGCTAAATTAGGGACAGGATAAAAATTCCTATTTGAGGGATTTAAAGAGTTCTTCACATACACATAAAATAAGAAACCTGCAGGCTGAACCTCCTTATTTTTACAACCCTACTAGAGATATAACATTGTATTACACATTCCAAAAACATGGCCCATAATAAGGCTCCCCCAACATCCTTACTGAAGAAAACCATAATCTCGCCACAAATGTCAAGCTCTGTTCCTACATCTCCAGCATGTTTATCAGACCTCACAGAGCAGTTACCTATGCCACAGCACAGCAATACCTAGGAACACACACACACAAGGTACCTAACAGAAGCATTAACCAGTGAACAAAGACCTCACTGCACAAGCTACACCACTGGGAACAAATATCAAAGCAGGAGATAATAAACTTGTTTTTGAGACTCCAAAAAGGCAGTGTCTTTTCTTCATGTTCTGCTTTAAGGTAGCCTGGACCCACCTGAGAATTGTTTTTAGTGACTAGAAGAGCCCAAGAACACACTTGATCTCCCATTGCTGGAAGGTTAGGGGATGCAAGTCAAAGCAGCAGGCTTTGTACACGGGAGCAAATACAATCCTGATAGTCTCTCCCAGATCCATCTGTGGGTCAATAATCACTTCAATGTAACTGCCAAATATAACCTTCATCTGCAACCCCAATGCCAAAACACATTTGACAGGACTCTCTCAAACGAAATATTTTAGGGTTTCATCAGCTCCTTTCAGTCTCCAAAGCCTCATAAACAACACATCACAGTGGAGTGTCCCACAGAAAGGTCCCCACCTCTGTATGAAAAGGGTGGTGGAAGATCTGGAGAACAGAAGGCTTTGGGGGTTGGAAGGTAAGGGGTGTGTGAGGGTGGGGGAGGGCCGGGAAGAGAGATTGTGTGCCAAGGTAAATAAGTACTGACCAAGGGCCAGGGAGACGGTCCAGTGGTGGGATCTTTAAATAATCTTGGGGGTTGGACGCAGGTTCTAGGATATCACCTGAAAGGCATCCACAAAGTGATTAACTGAATGGGCCCCCTGGGGTGGGGTGGGGTGGGGGGAGACGGGAGGAAATCAAATACACCTAGATTCAGATTAACCGCCGGGGAACTAGTTTTCATTCGGTTAGAGAGATTCCAAAGCTAAGCTCCAAAAAGGTTGCGGGGCCTGCTCGCCCCACTTCCTCCAGCTTCCACAGGCATGTGTATTGGAGGTGGGGGTATTTGCCCCGCAGAACACAGGGGACTGAGCGAAGGGGAAATGTGACTCCCGTTCCCAGAACATCAGGGAGGCAGGGGAGGAAGGGTAGAGACACGCCAAGTGCAGAAGCTGAAGGGAAGATTAGAGACCCCCATCTCCTATAGCCTGGGGTGCGCGAGAGCTCTCATCAGGATACCTAAGGGAAACAAGACCCCATCACCGAACCCCACAATCTTGGCGGGAGAAAAGGCGCCCCCCAGGAGCATCTGGTGGGTGGGAATAAAGCCCCCAGTTTCTGGACGTGCTTAAGGGCAAAAACCAGAGACGTCTCCCAATCTTAAGGAAGCCCGAACTCCCCTCTATGTAACACGGGGGTGCGGGAAGTGCGACCCCCGGAGCTCCCCGAATTCAGTTCCGCCTCTAAGAGGGCTTGGGTCTCCAGGGGCCCGGCTTGAGCTCGGGTGGCCTCTGGGCGGCCGCGCCTCGGAGGTCGGGGGAGCTGACTGAGGGTCACCCCGACTCCTCCGCGCCCCCCGCCCGGCCATATTGTGCGTGTGGGGAGGGGGCGCACTATTGCTCAGGGGCCGCGGCTCGAGGCCTCGCCCTCGCCCGACCCTCTCCATCCCGGCCCCCGCCCCCCACCCCGGGACTCACCCTGGATTCCCCGGGGCCCCGACCCGCCGCTGCCGGCGAGCAGGAGGACAACAAGGGGGAAGAAGGAGGAGGCTCCGGCCGACTCCGCCATAGTAACCGCCGCCGCCGCCGCCGCCGCCGCCGCCGCAGCCCAGCAGCGCCCAGCGCGCGCGCGCCCCCGGCGCCTCCCCTCCTCCCGCGGCCCCGCTCCCGCCTCCCTCTCCTCCGCCCCGCGCCGGCACGTGCGCTCCCGGCGGAGCCGGCGCCGCGGCCGCCGCGCGCGCCCCCGAAGGGCGGGGCCGGGTGCGCGCGGGCGCCCGCCTTAAAGGGGAGTGTCCCTGTTAAAGGGGTGGGAGGGGTTGGCGCCTCCGCCAACCTCGCGGTTCGGTGCGGAGGAGGCTGGAGCGGACGCACCGCCCCCTCCCTCTCCTGCTCCCGGCGCCGCGCATAATTACCTTATCAGCGCCGGTGCCCCGCCCCCATCGGAGCAGCACGAATCCAGTGCGTGTTCACGTTCCTCCATCCCTGCTGCCTAGACTCAAGCCCCATCAGGTCCCCATGGGATCAACGCAACGATCTCCTGACTGGTTTCCCTCTGGGTTTTCTCCCTGCAGTCTGGACACAGCAACCTGTGTGATCGGATTATGGCATGCTTCTTTACAAAATACAGCGAGGCTCGTTAATGCTGACAGTCGTAGTGAGGGTTCTGCCCCAGGCACGCTCATTCTGCTGCCAGGTAAAACCCTCTTGGTAAACAATATGACATTATGTATCAAATGCCTTAAAATATTCATCCCATTTATCCGGTAGTGTTCCCCGTCTTCAGGAAATAATGAGGATACATATTTATGCAAAATGTCAACTTCCTTATTTATCGTTGTAAAAAGCTGGAAACTAAGAAGGCAATAATAGAAGACTCATAAATTATGGCCCACCCATATGATGGAACAGTATTTTGTAATTAAAAATCATGTTTACAAAATCTAATGACTTGAGAAAATGTTCATGAGGTGATGCTAGGTGACAAAGCAAAACAAAACTATTTGTGGTATTAAAATTTTGTTGATAATTCATATTTGCATGGAAAAAAGACAGCTCAATATTATCAGTTATTGCCATGGATTATTTTTTACTTTTTCTCTAAACATTTCGGTAATTTCTAAATATTTTCCAAATAATCATTACTTTGAGATTTAGGGGGGGGAAAGTTTATAAAAAGTAAAACAAATTACCCCTTATCATTTTGAAGAATTCACTTTCTTTAACCTGATGTGGTTAAAAGGGTAGGGTCTTGAGAGCCAGAGAGTTCTGGATCTGAATTCTGCTTCTCTTATCAATTGTCTGTGATACTCTGGCAAGATTTTAACCTTTCTAGGGCATAGTTTCATCAGGTGAGATCTAGGGATGGAGCCAATGGCCAAGGAATGGGAGAAAAATTTTCTTAAATAAAATCCTCACCTTACAAGTTGTCGCCAACCCAAAGAATTCCCATCTTCATACACAGAACAAGACTGCAGGCCAGGATTGGAAATGTAACTCAGTGGTAGAGTGCTTGCCTAGCATCCAAACTCAGTCTATGAGTGGGTCAGTGTAGCTGTGTGAGTAACCACCTTATTCTTATTCTGCTTTCCCTCATCCCTCCAAGAGGTAGCCCTCCCCAAGGTTATCTAACTGGTCTCCCAAACTATGCTGTAGTCACCATTAGATCTCCCAACTGTGGCAGATATAGCAACACAGTATTGTATGTCTCCTAGGGCTTCCGAATCAAAGTACCAATAATAACTGGTTAGTTTTAAATAACAGAAATGTTTTTCTCTCACCATTCTGACAGCTAAAAATAAGAAACCTTGGCATTGGCAAGACCATGCTCTCACTGAGGTCTCTAGGGAAGAATGCTTCCTTGCTTCTTGTAGCTTCTGGTGGTTCCCAGAATCCTTGGAACTCTTCTGCTTATGGAAGCATCACTCCAGTCCCACCTCCATCTTCACGTGGCTTGTTTCCATCCTGTCTCTGCATCCACATTTCTCTCTTCTTATAAGGACATCAGTCATTGGATTAGAGCCCAATTAGGGGTAGAGATGATGGTCAAGAGGTGGAAATCTACAGACTTCAGGTGGACGTGAATGGGGCGGGGAACTGTTCAACCCAGTACAGTCACCAGTCCCTGCAGTTGGGAAGGGAAAGCTGACCCCTCAGAAGCATGTCTCTGAGGCCAAGTGGGAAAGAACTGTCCTCCCTTATGCCTTGCTAAGTGCTGCCACTGTGGCTACAAGACCAGGGGTCCCAGAGGGGATCTTTATTCCTAGACAGTAAGGTCAGCCACTTACGTAAATATACAGACCAGGGAGCCAGAATGCTGGGTCCACAGACCAAATGCCTCATCTGTTTACTCAGTAGCATTTGACTCTGGGCAAGATGTTTCACCTCCCTAAACTCCAATTCACTCATCTGTAAAATGGAGCTTGTAATAGTTCTATCTCATAGAGATATTATGAGAATTGATTAAAATATTATAGGTAAAACGTTAGCATAGTCTCTAACACATAGGAAGCAATGTAAGAAGAAACCCCATTATTGTTAAGATAATGGGGCCTTTGCTACAGTCCTGTGAAATGACTGAGGCATATCAAAATATGCTCAATAATTTACAGATGATGTAACTGAGATCTAGAGAAGGTAGGCAACTCACCCAAACTTTGAAGCCATAGCCCACTGTTCCTGCACTTTTTTTCAAAACCACAGCTTCTCATGTTTTTCTGGGGACTAGTCATCAGAACCCAACTAAAGGTGGAAAATGAGATTTGCTGGGACAAGGGAAGAGGGCTAGTTATATTGTTCACATCCCATCATGACAGTTTGGGGCATCTCCCCAAGTCAGAGCTTTCTAGGTGATGCATCTGTCCTCCTTTGTAGGCCCAAGAAGTGCATGGAGACAGACTCCCCAGTTCATACCTGTGCTTTTTTGCTCCCTCCACAGCCTGGCCCAAGCATGCCTCCTTCTAGATCTTTTCACATCCCTGAAGACTACATAATCAATTGTACATGTTTATGGGATGCTATGTGATGCTTCCATACCTGTATACATTGTACAATAATCAAATCAGGGGTAGCATATCTATCTTCTCAAACGTTTACCATTGCTTTGAAGTAAAAATGCTCAAAATCCTTTCATCTAGCTTTTTTGAAATATGTAGTACATTATCATTATCTACAGTTACCCTTCTGTGCAATAGAACCCCAAAACTTCTTTTTGAGGGGGGTTGGAGATTTAACCTAGAGGCACTTTACCACTGAGCTACATCCCACCCCTTCTTGTTTTTTTATTTTGAGACAAGTTCCCATTAAGTTGCTTAGGACCTTGCTAAGTTGCTGAGGTTGGTCTTGAAATTGCAGTCTTCCTGCCTCAGCCTTCTGAGCTGCTAGGATTATGGGCATACACCATCATGCCCAGCTAGAACTTCTCTTATCTAACTGTAACTTAATACCTTCTGATCAATGTTTCCCTATCTCTCCCATCAACTCTCCGCAGCCTCTGGTAACCATTTTCCACTCAAGTGTCCATTAATCTTACGGCTCAACCCACATCACTGTCTATGAACTTTTTATCTCCTCTGCTCTATTCCTTTATCCTGAAATTCCTTAGAGCTACCTGCAGTTACTTTCTGAGGAAAAAGTCTACCTCCCCTGAGCCTCCAATGACTAGACCACCCAGTGTCACAGGTGCCATTTTGGTTACAAGACAAGACACCACCACTTAGGGGATTCCATGTGGCTTACCTTGCTGAGCAGCAGGATCATTGATTCCAGAAGGCAGTAGCTCATCATCATTAATCCATTCCACAAGCACTTATTGAGTACTTATAGTGTACCAAGCACACATATGGACAGGAGTAAGTCTTGGTCCTTGCCCTCATGAAACTTGCAGTCTAATAGAGACAAGCATGAAAGGGTAACAACAGGTTATAGATGCTATGGCAAAAAGACCATGAAGACTCAGTGGGGAAACACAGAGGGCATTGGTGATTTAACTCTGCAGGAAAAGGCTTGGAAAATCAAAGAGTGCCCAGATAGACATGCCTGTTTGAGGCAGGGCAGGGGATGGCAGAAGACTGTTTCGCCTGGCATTTAGGGAAACAGTGAGCAACATGGCATTATACCCAGAGAGTCCAGGTTGAAGGGGCTGGTGATAGAGTCAAAAGGTAACATTGGAGAGATAGGTGGACATAGACGTATACTTGGAGGAGTTCTAATCAGTGGGGTAAAAAGTGATCATATTTGTGTTTTCTGAAACAAGTGAACTTGAACTTTGTGCGGAAGATGGTTGGAGGAAGGCAAAATTGGTGATAAGGAAACCAAAGAGTTGGCAATTCCAGTAACCCAGACAAGATGGAAGGAGGACCTGATCCCACGCAGTAATTGTGGTGGTGGGAAAGTCACCACCACTTTTTTTTTTTTTTTTTTTTTTTTGGTAGGCTCTCACTAAGTTGTAGAGGCTGGCCTCAAACTTATGATCCTCTTGCACCTCCCAGGTCACTGGGATTGCAGGCCACCACACCTGAGGAGGTTTAAGAGATTTAAAGTGGTAGAAGCAAGAAGACTGGATGTGGAAGGTGAGGAAAGGGGATGGCCACTTATAATTCCAGGACAATCTGATTTGGGTGACTGGCTGCCTGAGAATTCCATTCAGCAAAATAGGAAGGGCAAGTTTGGATAAAGAAATGATTTCTCTGTTGGGCACACTGAGTTTGAAAAATGTCTGATGCCTGGAGTCATGAAAATGGCCTTGGAAGGCAGCAGCATATCATAGATGCTCAAATGGCTCAAGAAAGCACAAGAATTCTGCAAGAACCACAGGAACAAAGAGACAGAGAAGGAATAGTTACAGAAGTGAGAACCGAGGCAGGAGAGGCTCTGAAAAGGTCCCTAGTGTCAAATGTCAAAAAGAGGTCAAGTAAGACGAGCAACAAGAGTTTCTGGGGATTTGAGAACTTAACTCCCATTGGTGACGTTTAGCTGGGCAGGTTCAGAGGAGAATGGAATGGAGGCATAACTTGAGGAATTGCATGTGAATGGGAGCAGAGTTAGGAAGACTGAATGCCATCTATTCTTTAAAAAAAAAACTTGACTGTGATGAAGAGGGGTAGTTTGGCTTTCCTTCAGAATAGTAGACCAGGTACTTTGAGTAAATCTCCTGCTTACAACTTCAAATACTCAATAAACTTGCAAGAAGATGAAGAATGCTCAAGTCAAAGATAAAGAACCCCTCGGTGCAGTGGCATACATCCATAATCCCAGAGATTCAGGAGGCTGAGGCAGGAGGATAGTAAGTTCAAAGCCAGCCTCAGCAATTTGGCAAGGCCCTAAGTAACTTAGCAATACCCTGTCTCAAAATAAAACATAAAAAGGGCTGGGGATATGGCTCAGTGGTTAAGTGCCCCTTGGTTCAATCTCCCCCCACACACAAAGTAAACAAAAACAAAAACAGGTTGGGCTCAGTGGAAGAGAACTTTCCTAACATGTGTGAGGCCCTAGATTCTATCCCCACTATAACAAACAAACAAACAAATAAACAAAACTAAACTAAGAACAAAGAGAGGAAAGCAGATCACCAAAGCTGGCTTTCATCTTGAGAGTATTTATATACCAGGTAAACTTAAACTTTGGTTTTTGAAGGTAAACAAGAGATAGGAGACAAAGCCCAGGTCCATTCCAAGGGGGAATCTAATAAGAGACCCTCTGCACAAAGCTGTGACCCACAAAAGGTCACACTTAGTTTAAGGATCAACTAGAAAGAGTTCACTCCTCTAGGAGATCACAGGCAAAGATGCCTGACTTGAACTTTGGCACTGAGTGAGAATGGGGAAAAATCTTCCCTGAGAATTCATGACTACAAGATAGCTCTGATTTGTTTTCATTCCAAACTTGCTCTACCTAGATGCTTTGAAAAGCTAGTGGTCCTGGGCCAATAGTACTCAACCCAAGTTACAAAGAATTCTCATAGACAATATTTCAAGAAATACAATCTACATAGTCAAAAATAAAGAAAATAAACAAAAAATAGAGAAAAATGACGGTCAACTGACATAGTCAACTTGTATAGTCATAGAAAATGTCTTTTGAAGATGAGGTTAACTTAAAAATGTTTAAGTTTCATGAATTCAAGCATAGCTTGCTAATTGTTAGGTATTCACTAATAGAACAAAAGAGTATATAAATTCCAAGTTAAGAGAATGAAGGAAATAGAATGAGAAAATAGTCCAAAGGAGCAAGAAAGGAAAAAAAATAGGGCAATAGTAAAATGGGATAAATTGAAAGAACAAAATAAGAAGGATGAAAATAAATTCAATATACACATGATTACAATAAATGTAAATGGACTAAATAATCCAATTTAAAAATAAAGATTTCCAAACTGAACAAGAGAAATAAAGAGTGTTGCAGAAAGATACACAAAGTCAAGGGATTGAGCCTACTTTATTTTGTTGCTTTAATAAAAAGAAAGAGACTGCATCTTAGACTGTATAAAGGAACCAAGAGGAGTTCAAAGATACAGGAAGGAGAAAGAGTAAGTGATGGAGCCAAAACCCAGAGTAGATTGTGAGCACAGGATCAAGAGCCAGAGGTAAGGGGCCAGCCTTGGCTTAGGGCAGATTACAACCTTCTCAAAGACTGGAGGAATGAGGTGCATAAAGAAAAAGTTCACAGGGTAAGAGGGTCATCCTGATGTTCTGGTAAAGATGAAGTCCTGACCTCTGTTTTGGTACAATGTACTCATGTGAAAGGGTGGTGTGGTTGAGGAAAGGGACAAGAGTTTGTAAAAGCCACTATGGAGGATGAGAAGCATATACAGGGACACAGAAATCAAAAAGAGATTGTCAGAGTGACACTGGGACCCAGCCAGGATTGCTGTACATAAAGTTGAGGTCACAACAAGCCCCTTTATGGAGCAGTTTTCTCTGGAAATGCTCAGCAGCCTTGGGTGGAAGCATAAAATAAGGTGAAAGGGGTGGAGGTGGGAGTGTGAGGGCCTAGGGGTTGGTGGAAGGACTGATGGGTTAGAGTGTCAAGGGAAGCAGAAGGAGAGCAAGTTGGACAATGGAAAAAAAATTAAGGCTGGGTACAGTGGCATACACAGTCTCAGCTACTCTGGAAGCTGAGGTAGGATGATGGCTTGAGCCCAGGAGTTGAAGTACAGGCTGGGCAATACAATGAGACTCACACTTCAAAATAAAAAGTAGGGGAAAACTTAAGTGTGATGTGCCTCATGGCTGAGAATGGGACCCTGGCTAGAGTGACTGCTATGGACCTGAGAATCTCCAAGGCTTCAGTCAGTGTCAGGGACCTAATGCAGTCAACAGCCTGTAGTTAATGCACAGTGGTCCCATAGGATGATGCCCAGTTGTGGTGTTGCTGAAGAAAATCCTCCTGTGCTCTCCTCTGTTTCTGCTCCAAAGGCTACTGCATGACTTTTGAGGCAAGCCTTCTTTCTTTCCTCTAACCTGCACATTGACCTTGTTCCACCCCACTGCCTCCTTGGTAAATAGGCCCTGTGCCCTCAACCTTGATGATTCATACTTCAGTTTCTATCTGGGCATGCCCAGTGGCCAAACGATTGTTCTCCCAGTCATCCTCTTATTGTGGACCTCACAGCTTTCACCTTCTTACTGGTGCCCCCCTCCTCTAGGACCTTGGTGCTGTAGGCCAGAAGCTCACAGCACACATCTCTGGCACTGCTGGTACCATAACCTCCCTACCTTCTGGCCACCCACCCTGCAGTCCCCCAGATACACGGTAGCATACCCATGTTCCAAGAAATCTCCCTGCATTCGTCAACTGCCTTCTTCAGGACATACAAACTATCTATTGCTTACAGTCATGACATTCTAAACCTTGAGGGGATTTTCAAAATTATTTAGTCTTACCCTATTGTTTTCTAGATGGAGAAACTGAGACCCAGAGAAGAAATATGTGTTGTCCAGGACAGAGCCCAAACTGGCAGTCAAGATCTCTACACAGTGAGAACTTACTACCCATCCAGATCGACTTCTCTTATGCATAAAAAGTGTTCAGAGACTGACCGCAGACTCCTAAGAAATATACCGAGGTTATTTATCTATCTTCCCAGTAGCCCCATGAGAGAGGTAATATTATTTATCCCATTGCAGAGATGAGGAACTGAAACATAGCTCAAGGTCACCCAGCAAATCCCCATCTCAACTGACAAACACACCAAGCTCCTCAAAGTTTTCCTCCTACCTGGATCACAAGAGTCCACCACTCTCACCTGCGACCCCTGCTTCTTCTAGGGGAGTTTACATGGTCTGCCTTCTGTCCACAGCAGTTGCAGCAGGGCTGGACATCTGAACCAAGGGAAAGCAAGGAATAGATTGACTGGGCCACTTGAGTCCTGTGTTGGGAGTATTTGAACTAAAAAAGTGCAGAAACTGAGTTACTTAGATGGTGTTGGGAACAGGAGACTAGTACCTGAAGCCACCCTGGACCAGGGTGAGCCAGGAGAGGAGATTGCATCAAAGGCATGAGGGAAAGAGAGACAAAGAGAAAGGGCTTACCCCAGCTATGCTTGTGGGTGTGTCTGTGGGCACACACCCTCCAACGTCACCCTACAGTCAAATAGTACCCCACACCCAGGCCAGTGTCTTCTTGGATCTTGTGAGATCTGACTATATTTTCCACTACTGGGTTCTCTGAGATTCCCATCTGTCTTCCCAGGAAATCCTCCTTTCAATTCCACCGTTCAAGCGTGTTTGTCCTTGTAGCCTATGAGCCAGGCTAGAACACCAACTCGTGTAATCTACTAGCTCCAGGCCTGCTTCCTTCAGGAAGCCTCCCCTGCTCTGTGATCTCGTCTTCCCCAGGAAGATCATAAACCAATCATGGCAGCAGTTACTTCCATTTCCCTCCCACTATTCAGCTCATACTTGGTTGATTGACTCTTCTAACTTTGGGGTGCCATATCTAATTTTAGCACTTGAAGCTGGACCAATCTTATTGCTACCATTTTATATTCTAATAAATCCATTTATTCATCCATCATTTATTTATCCTCGGAGCCTGTATTGGATGTGTATGTGCCAGGCACTGGGCTAGGCCCTGGGAATGCGTATATTAAGCTCTTAGTTCTTGCCCTCCAGGAGTTCACGGTCCAGGAGGAAATCCAGATCCTCCTTGCCAAACTGGTCACACAACACAGACGCTGGTTTTATGATCCCAGCTACCTACCTACACACACTCACACACATACTCCAGACATGACGATTAGTCCTGTCACCTTGTCACACACACTCAGACACAGGCTCTATCTTGTCTTCTCCTCTTCATTTCTCCACCCGCTTCCTCACACCTAGTACTACCCCTGTTTCCTGCCTGGCCTCTGACTGCTATCTGCCCAGGAAAATGCCCCCAAGTCCACCCTTTACTTCCTCACTTCCTCTCTCTCTCACACTCTCTCTCTTTCCCTTGGTCCTTATTCTGTGATACAGGAATGTGTGTGTGTGTGTGTGTGTGTGTGTGTGTGTGTGTGTGGTGTGTGTTTATGCTATTTTAAGACCCCAGCACTTTGCGACAACCTGGTGGAGAATCCTGCCAAAGCCCCAGGGTGGGGGAGGGGAGGCTGGGCAATCTGAGCCCTGGGCAGACTGGGTGTCTGGGGAGCCAGGTTAGCAGCCGCCAGCTGCAGAGCCTGGGCTCAAACCACCGCCACCCTTGACTGCTGCTTTCCTGCCCGTCCGGTCCCAGCCTGACCCGGTCCAATCTGTCCACCCCCACTTTGCCATGCCCAGCCCTCCTTCCTCTCCACTAGTTGCTTAGGAGTTTGCATACTAGGCATCATGTAAAATTGTTATGTTTCTGGAAACACACACACACGCCGAGAAGCCTTGAAATTCTTCTTGGAACAGGTCCAGGGATTTATTTATGAATTTCCCAGGGGGTGGGAGAGACAGAAGTCTGGACTTTGCAGACTGAGTGCTGAGCCGTCATCTCATCAACATAACCACAGCTCTAGTGTGCACTTACTACATGCCCCCTGCGTGCCTGTGCCAGGCAGAGGGCTGGGGCACGCCCTTGGACTCAGGACTCAGGACAGCAGGGATGCCCTCTCCTCCCTGCCTCCACAGGAGGAAAAAACAGGCTTGGTGTTACCTTATTTTGGCCACAGTCCCCTGCTCTGATCTCTCTGCTCCCTCTCCTGCGAGCCCTCTCTCCTTGCTTTCTTCCTCACTGAGTCTGCAGCTTCTGCCTGCTGCCCCCTCTGCCTTAAAGTCCATGCTGTCTTGTAGATGGATGTGTGGGCCCTCCAAAGAAAGCCTTCATGGCTGGTTTCTACCCAAGTGAGAGATGGGGGATCTGTAGTGTCTCCATGTACTACTCAAACCCTGGCAGTTTGACATTCAGCAGAAGTGGGGTTTATGCCTTGGTGTGCATGGCAGGGTCTGCCAGAGGCTAGAGGAAGCTTGAAGTCCAAACCCCTTATGATGTTTTCCAGTCCTCTCCTAGGACCTTAGGTGGGAGATGGTCAGAGTGATGAAGCGAGGAGAGAAATCAGAGGACTCTGCTTCCAGAAGCCAAATGTAGAGAAACTTTCTGCTACCTTCAGGCCATTGGCCTTCTCTAGCCTACCATTCAAAAGGAAGCTTGGCAGGACTTGAGGCTTTTGAGACCTCACTTAACTCTGTAGAGGTGGAAAGGGGTGAGTTCAAATGTGTCTTTAGCTCTGCCTTTGAGGATGAAGCCATAGGATCAATCCCCATAGAATGACTTTTTTGGTGCTGGGGATGGAACCCACTGAGCTACAACCCCCCTCTAAACAGCCATCTGATGCAAATGGCAAGATCTTACTCCAGAACTTTAGGGGTCATATCTCAGTTGAAAATATGGAGTAGTCTGAAAAAGATGCTTTAGATAGCTTAGACAGGTCCGCTGCACTTTTAAATGCAGGAAATGAGGGACTTTTGAAAATCAAAGGCCACCATCCAGAAAATAATCAAATCAGAGCACAGGTAAAGAAATACATTAAGTGAAAAATGAACACTGGAAAAATAATAGTGGAAGTATCCTTTGGAGATTACAGAACCTCCCCTACCCAAAGCATCCTAGGCTCCAGACTGTGATGTTTAAAATCCCCACTTGTTTAAAAAAACAAATTAACTAAAAAAGTCCAAGTGGCCTCACAGACCAGAAGTCTGTCCCTCCTTTGGGAAGCCCCAGTCTAGTTACACAGAATGAGTTGGAATGGGGAGATATGCCTTCTAGCAGCTTCTCCCAGGGAGACAAGCAGGTGTGGGCAGGCTCCTGCCTGGAAGCCTGTTGTGAATAGCCAGACACAATCCTGGCTGGAAGGAGGGCCGTGTCAGCCTATGAGGGCTTGTGTTCATTCCCATGAGAGTGCATGTGTGTGTGTGTGTGTGTGTGTGTGTGTGCGCACATGAGCATGGACATGTTTGAAAAGGGTTGACTTAGCACTAAAGGCTTAGAAACATGTCCCACTCGTGCCCATAAAGCTATCCTAATCAACCATGACCCTCCTCCCAGGAGCTCCAAATCCCAGCTCCATTATTTGCTAGCTGTGTGATTTGGGGCCCATCACTTAATCCTTCTGACCTTTGGATTCTTCATCTGTAATATGGGAATAATGGTTTTTAGTCTTGCAGAACATGTGTGCAGATAGAAACTGTTCTTTACCAATTGCCAAAGACAGTAGAGATGAGACTTATGACTTCAGAGAGGTCAATAATGCTGGTACTGAAATCAAACTGCCAGTTTTTTTAATGTCATCACCTGTAAAAGCAGGTGTAAAAACTTCGTGGGTTTGTGATGAGAATCAAATGGTGAATACATAAGTAGCACCAGTTTGGTGGCACATGCCTGTAATCCCAGCAGCTCGGGAGGCTGAGACAGGAGGCTCTTGAGTTCAAAGCCAGCCTCAGCAAGGTGAGGCAATTCAGTGAGACCCTGTCTCTAAATTAATAAAATATAAAATAGGGTTGGGGATGTAGCTTAGTGGCTGAGTGCCCCTGAGTTCAATCTCTGGTACCAAGAAAAACTACATATGCAGCACATTTAATGGTATCTGGTCGTAGCACATAGCACAGAGCTGGCACTCACACCTGTGTGGTCCTTACCCCAGGACACACATGGGCTGAACAACCCTTGTCCCAGCTTGTCCTGCCTGTGGCTTCTGGCCAGTTTTTCCTTAGAGTAAAATCTGTTTTTTCCTCTGAGCTGGTCCTTCCCAGGCGTGCTGTTGTCATGGGAACCTACAGAGGCTGTCTTGGTTTGGGGGAAAAGGGGTTGTTGATTAAAGCCAAAGAATCCCACCACAGCTATTGTACCTCTAGAACAGTGGGCTAGCCATAATCTAGCCCTGCAGAATAGAGTCAGCCAGTGGGCCTGGGGGAATCTGTCTATGGAGGGTCCCTAAGTAAAGAGCAGGGTGGGCAAAATCCCCTGATGCAATACTCTCTACCACCATTTTTCTGTGGTCTTTCCAAAAAATAGGGCCCAGTGTTTCCTTGTGGGGCTGAACAAATGCAAGGCTTAGATAAGACTTTACAATCGATTTGCTACTCCTCTTTACCTTTGAGACAAATGAAGCATCTCAAGAACAAGGTACAATTAGCTTCACTTAACAGGTGGGCAAACTGAGACCTCAGAATTCCTGAAGTGACTTCCTAAGACATTTGGCTAGTCAAATATGGAACCAACACCTGGAAACCCAGGCTTTTGCCTTTGTCATTACTCTGAAATGCCAGGAACTACAGGGAAGCAATGTGGAAGAGAGAGGGAGAGAGGGGGCCAAGAGCTGCTCCCCATAACCCCATGCATGCGATCTGATTCTACCTTGGGAGGTGATTCTGAGAGGGCAAAGAGCCACTCCATTCTCCTCCCACCAAAATTCTACTCCTGAAAATTGACAACCTCCCCCGACCCCAGTCCTGGGGATTGAACCCAGGGGTATTCTATCACTGAGCTACATCCTCAGCCATTTTAATTTTATTTTGGGGCAGGGCCTCTCCAAGTTGCCCAGGCTGGCCTTGAACTTGCAATTCTCTTGCCTCGACTTACTGAGTCTCTGGCATTATAGGTGTGGGCCATGACAACCACCTGCCAATCTTTTTTTTTTTAATTGTGGTGCTAGGTATCAAATCGAGGGCCTTGCACTGAGCTACATCCCCACCCACTCTCAATCTTTTTTTTTTTGGTAGCAATATAGCAAGAACCTTGAAGAATTTTGTAAAGTTGAACCTCCTAGGAGTTCCACTCCTAAAAATTATCCCAAAGATCTCCATATACTTCTTGACCATTTGCAAGCATTCTAAGAAAATACTATAAAAAGATGTATGCATAAAGGTTTGACTTGAGAATATCATTGCAGTGTCACCTGAAACACTAAAATGGTGGAAACAAATGTTCAAAAATAGGTACATCCATACTGAGGGCTGTAGAAAAATATTTAATGGGCTTGGTATGTAGCTCACTGGAGAGGGTGTGGTTAGCATACAGGAGGCCCTCAATTAAATCCCCAGCACCAAAACACAGAAAAAAAAGTTTTTAATGGCATGAAAAAATGTTGATAATATACAGTTACAGTAGGGAAAAGCAGGTTATAAATGCATACAGCATAATCTAACATTTGTAAAAAAAGTTGTGCACAAAAGACAACTGGAAGGATGTATAGCAACATGTTTACAAGATTTCTCTGCTTGGTGAAATTAAAATATTTTCTTTTTGATTATCTGTATCATAAATATTTTCAAAGATTACAATATTTTAGTTTTATAATTAAATCAACAAAAGCTAATTTAAAATAGCTTTTGAGCTACATGTTCATTCTCAAACTTTTTAAGAGCAAAATAGCAATATAGCAAGAGCCTTGAAGAATTTTGTAAACTTAGATCTTATCCACAAAGATAATTGTAGCATGATTTATGAAAAAAAAACAAGAAAGAAAGTACATCTATGTAGGGAATGGCTTTATAAATTATACGATACATTATATTAAATATTATACAATCTTTCAGCCGGGCGTGGTGGCGCATGCCTGTAATCCAAGCGACTTGGGAGGCTGAGTCAGGAGGATCGAGAGTTCAAAGCCAGCCTCAGCAACTTAGCGAGGCCCTTAGCAACTCAGTGAGACCCTGTCTCTAAATAAAATACAAAATAGGGCTGGGGATGTGACTCAGTGACTGAGTGTCCCTGAGTTCAATCCCTGGTTCCAAAAAAAAAAAAAATTATACAATCATTCAAAAAATTACAAAGTCTGTGAAGAAATATTTGAATGTTTGTGATACATTAAGTGAAAAATACCAGACAAAATGGAATGTGCACCCTGATTATAAGTATGTGAAGTATGTATGCAGTGAAAGAATTTGCTTCAATTTGATGGGGTGATATTACATGTAATTTTTCCCCTCTTTTTAAAAATCACCAAAATATGATACTTTGCCTTTTCAATTAAAAATGTATAGCTAGTAGTCCCAGCTACTCAGGAAGTTGCTGCAAGCAGATCACTTGAGCCCAGAAGTTTGAGGCCATCCTGGGCAATGTAGAGAGACTTTATCTCAGGAAAAAAATTTAAAATAATACATATGTTGTGGGGGCATAAGTGCCCACTTATGTATGTGTGTACATATGACTGTGGGTTGATATAGTCCTAAGCACTGGGCCCTATACCTAAAACTATTGTAGAGAATTAATATGTTTTAAATGGGTGCTTCTGCAAAGGCATATTAATAATATTAATACACAGCAATAATAAATATGTTATTTATTATTTATCTATTATAGGTATGCATAACTCATTTCTAATTTGCACAATCACTTTTTCACAAGATTGGTAAATTACTTAGGACTTTGTTGGCTTTGAGTCATTGAAATCCAGTCTAGATATTTAAGGGGAAACCCTTTTTTTTTTTTTTT